>SJYO01034137.1:49924340-49992760 GCA_006410555.1 Capra ibex | reverse complement strand
AAGACCCGAGGTTTTAGTGACGTCTACCACTGACGTCGGTACTTTAATTTTCTGCGAATGAGGAACCTTCTTTTCAATACTGGTTGGATCTGTCGTATAAGTTTTCGTCTCTGTAACGAAACGGTCGTTTCCAGGTAAATCAGTTCCGATACCAAAAAGGTCACCAGTACATACCTACACTCTCAACCTGACACTTCTTTCGACTCGGGCTTCTTAACTACGAAAACTTGACACCACAACCTCTTCTGAGAACTTTCAGGGAACCTGACGTTCCTCTAGGTTGGTCAGGTAGGATTTTCTCTAGTCAGGACCCACAAGTGACCTTCCTGACTACGACTTCGACTTTAAGGTTATGAAACCGTTGGAGTACACTCCTCAACTGAGTTACCTTTTCTGGGACTAAGACCCTCCTTGACCCCCGTCCTCCTCTTCCCCCGCTGTCTCCTACTCTACCGACCTACCATAGTGGCTGGACTACCTGTACTCAGACTCACTTGAGGTCCTCAACCACTACCTGTCCCTCCGGACCGCACGACACTATGTGCCCCGGCGTTTCTCAGCCCGTGCTGACTCGTTGACTTGACTTGACTTGTATCGTAGAGGTGAACCTATACAGTCTCAGGGGTTTAAATTGTATGGGGTTTAGTCGAGAACTCAGTATAGAGTTTCGAAAGGTATGGAGGTTAGAGGTGTGTAAAAATTTAATATGGAGATCGGTGGTTCGACGAGTTCGGTTTTGGGATCTTCAGTAGGAGTTCTCGAGAAAAAGGGAGAGAGAGGAGACATTCTGACCAACTAAGGAGGAAGTGTTATATATACCTTGGTAAAGGAAAGAAAGTCAGAGGAACCAGTAAAAGGATCAGTTTTAATGGTAGTATAAAAAGGACTAGACAATACCGTCGGTGGAGGGTCAACGGTAGAATTGAGTAAAGATATGTAAGAAAAGTCTTTAGACGGTCCCTTTACGTTTCATCTAACACAGTGAAGGGACCGATTTAAAGATGTTATAAAGGGTGTTAGTGAGTTGCATAATTGAAGAATGGTACCGAGAGTTTCGAAGTTATCTATGTCACAGATGGATATAGAGGTAGAAATGGAGAACGAAGAGTGAGGAGAATAAGAGGTCATAAGAAAGTCCAGATGGTTGGAGAAGGGGTAACATTTAGGAATTCCATAAGAAAGAAGACGGATCTTATAAGACAGGGGTCGAAAAGAGAACTGACCGAAGAAGATGACTAAAAGAAAGATTACAAATGGTATTAAAAATGAATAAAAAAGATTAAAATGAATATACGTAAAAAACAACAACCAAAGACGGGTGTGATATTCGAGGTTTCCCGTATCTGATATAGTCAAAACAATTGATACACAACCCGTCCCTATATGTCGTATTTTCAATTCCCGTGTACGAGACTTCGGTCTGACGAACGTAAGGTCGATACCAAACGATTAAACATTGAAAGACTGGAACTGAAAAAACTGAAGTTATTAAAGAATACACTTTATTCCTTTCTTTTATCATAAATGGGGTTTCCAAAAATCCTCCTAATTTATTGTCTAAGTTTGACGAAAACGTATATCGTTTGTGTGTTATTTACAGTCGATAACAACTACAGTGCGGATCGTATGTCTTCCATCACGTACTCATAACTACCGGAGTTCGACACCAGAAACGTTCTCTGCAGTTTTGATTGACCCCTTTAGATTGTCTAATTCTTTACTAGGACTGGTCCCTCTTTAAATATTGGAGGTCGTTTGACAGTAAAGATAAGAGAAAAGTAAGTAAGACTCAACTGTACGGTTTACCAAATAGATTTGTCAGTAGTGAAAGAAGTTCAGGAGGTTCTTAGTAGGGTGTGAGTAAAATATTATATAGTTTTGTTAAAATTTCTTTTTGTAAAGGTGGATTAAAAAGAGAGAAGGTGGAGATTTAAATTGAGGAGGAAATTAATGGAGGAAAGGATCGTTGATTCGATTCCCAGGAAGGAAAAAAAAGGTACCGTTTCACAAAAGAATAAAACATTTATTCGAGATTTAAAACATGAGAGGATTGAGGGGACCTATATTAAACTAAAAAAAGACGGAGGGGTAGGTTGGAGATGGAGAGACAACTGAAGAACAAGAGTCAGATGTTTATACGGTTACAGAAAGTGGGTTGTAATTATAAAAAAGAGAGACACCTGTGTTACCGGAAAGAGTAGGGACTTTAAGAGATAGCTTTTGAACTTAATAAAAAGTTTTAGACAACACTTATAGTGAAGGAAACAAATTGGACGAGATTAATAAAAGAGGGATCCGTTTTAGTTAGTGGAAAAGGAGACAAAGATTATCGTGAAGTAAACATAAAGGTTATATAAATTAAGAAAAATATTACTACATATATCTACCTACCTATATTTCTATAATTATCTATCCTTCTATAAGTGAGGTGATCGAAAACCTCGGAGTTCCCATTTCGTACACAGTAAGTAAAAGATTGTAAAGAAAATTACTCAGTCGTGAATGTCACAAAGAAAATCGATAGTGTTGTAAAACCAGTGACACGATGCGAGAAATTCTTATAATTATCCCTTTGACGTAATAGAGGTAGGTGTCTCCTTCTTTAACTTAGAAGTTTACCAGTCAAATAAACGGTCGATAGTAAGAAGTAGTAGTATAACATAAAGGACTACCTTTTTAACCCTTCAACTCTCGTCTCCGCTCTTCCTTACCCCACTCTATTGATTCTACTTTGATTATCACATTTGTGTCAGAGGTTTTTAGGAAGTGGTCATCAACACGGAGAAATAATAGATAAAGGTCGGAGGTCATGTAAAAAAGTTACTATTTATTTTCGATTTGTGATGATTCCATTCTCGTTGTCCATTCTCAAATAAGATAACGAATAAGTTGATAGTCTGCAAAGAACCAAATGAAATGAGACATTGAAAGAGTCTGGTGACAATGATCTACGAAATTAAACCCTCCTATCATGTTTCTTTTGAGTTCAGTGTAAGAACCAAAATCTTTACAACTTTCCTCAAAGTACCTCTCCTGATGTTTGTAATTATAAGTTAGTTATATTTTATTATATTTTTGGACTTATTTGATTTATATTGAAAGAGAATTATATAATTGAGAAAGTCTTGAATCCCTAAGGACTGAGAACAAGTTAGATTTACTTGTCGTCGTTCACTCTAATCTTTCTATCTTTTTTTTCTCTCGATCTTATGTATTTAATTTTCCTAGCGTTTTCATCTTTCTCTTTATTTTCGTCAATTAACCCACCTCTCTCTTCCGACTTCCTTCATTAAATAAGTTGAGAATGGATTCATCGTTATAAAATTAGGAGACAGGAGTCATCGTAACTGTAATTTAGATGGTCTGAACTTATTATATAAACTTTACATAATTCGTGTGCCAATTCTGACCTTTGTTGGGTTTATTCGTGGGTATCTTTTTACGAATTTATTTAATATCTTATTGGTATATGACTTTCCTCAATGTTAATTGTTTAATTGGTGATTTAATGTGTTCTTTTCAATTCTACTAAGTTTGAGGTAAAAATCTATTTTTTATTGGGATTTCCCATTTCACTGAATGACTCTCAGAGTATCTATTAAGTCGTAATCTATGTCTTCCTTAACTATTTCTTTTTCCTTCAGGGAATTTATTCAATTGGCTTACTTCTCAAACTTTTAGACACTACTCTACGAGCATTCACCTTCTTAATTCTTCTATTCTCGAGTAAATAAACAATGAGGTTTCTCTAACAAAGACCCAGACCCGGAGTGCCATGAACTACTCTCCTCGGTCTCTTGGAATTACCGATGTCTTTTGAATCCTCTTTTTACTTCGTAGACCAAGGTTGTCCTTCAGTTTCTCGATAAGTAAAGGTTGTTATACATAACGAAAGGATGTCACACGGTCCGACTTGTGGGATTGTTACAGTTATCCTTGTTCTTCTTATTTGTTTTCTATATGTTACAGTGTGTTTTGAAGGTCAGTATTGTGTTTGTGGATTTGGTTCAATATTTATCTATTTTTATCTATTATGGTATATGGTGTCTCGTTTTTATTAGACTTGTGTGGAATTTTTTACTTTTGGTTTTATAAAATTTACTTACTGATTATGATATCTTTTATTTAGTAGGGTATTTACGATAGTTTCTCACGAAGAGTCAATGGGAAGAATTAACTTCATTTGAATCAGATTACTTATTTCCCTATCCGAGGATGTTAAAACCGACCAAACTAGTCCTAGTTTAGTCCCTTCTGAACGACCGTCAAGAAAGACTCACTAAGTCGTCACCTAATAAACTCCAATGTTGTATGAGATATACGTCGAAAAAGTTCTTTTATTTTTAGTCAAACACGAAAACTCCATCCTCTATCTACCTACTTGTCGACCACAAACAGTTCACCTCACTTTAACTTCGGAACAAAAGGGGGTCTGTGAGGTTCCTGTTTCGATCACCGTTTTCGACTCGAGACGACCTTATTGTTCTGTTCTACTGGTGAGGACTCCAGTTCCTTGAAGGGGACTGACGTGTCCGGGTCTTTGTGATGAACCCCCAGACCTTCCTCCCCCACGGTGGGGTATTATCCACTGTTGTTTTGGGGCGTCTTCGGAAACGTCACCTTAGGTAGAATCGTTTTTCGTCGGGTGTGTACATCCCGTCCCAGGAGTTTGGTCAGTCAACACCTTTTTCTTTGTTCTATTAATCGGTTTCCATTTGTTTCTGGTCCTTCTTGACGAGACATATTCACTAAATTTAGTGGAGAAATGACGTAATCCCTCCGGTGGGTGTATGAGAGAGAAACCTACACGTAAAGACGGAACGAAGACAGAATTTATTTGTGACAAAGAGATACATAAGGGGTTGGACAACATGACATAGAGATTACTAAAACATGGACAAAAATGTCAAAAACGGAGGAACTTTGTAAGAACGACAATTTACCCCGTTCTTCGTTCCCTTAAAATGAAGGTCAGAGATCGGACACCACCAGATCGTCGATCCTAAGGACCGAAAGGAGGTTCGACTTTCTTTTACAATTAACGAGTCAGGTCAGGTTGAGAAACTTTACGGTAACTGACATCGGACGGTCCAAGGAGACAGGTAGCCTAATAGGTCGGTTCTTATGGCCTCACCCAACGGTAAGGGAAGAGGTCACCTAGAAGAGTTGGATCCCTAACTTGGGTCCAGAGGGCATAACGTCCGTCTATGAAATAGTAGACTCGGTGGACCAAGTCTGAAGTAGGTCTGACGACGACGACGAGGATTCAACGAAGTCAGCACAGGGTGAGACACACCGGGGTATCTACCTTCGGGTGGTCCGAGGGGATAGGGACCCTAAGAGGTCCGTTCTTGTGACCTCACCCAACGGTAAAGGAAGAGGTTACGTACTTTCACTTTTCACTTTCACTTCAGCAAGTCAGTGCAGACTGAGAAGCACTGGGATACGTCACGTCGGATGGTCCGAGGAGTAGGTCCGTTCTCATGACCTCACGTCACGGTAACGGAGATGGGTCCAAGTTAAGGACTCGTCCCTTGATAATTATTCTAGAGAGAAATTCTGGTGAGTGACGATAAAGAGGTTCTAGGAAAAACGGGTAAAATGTCTTCTACACTAAAAATCCAAATTTTCGAGATCTAGATCTGGTAGACTTCTTAATGTTATTTCAGTATTTTTAAAGGACTCTTTTGGAAGCATATGTACATTGACTACTCCAGACTGTTTCGAGATAACTAACATGGTTGCGGTCGAAGAATCAAATCGATAACGGGACATCAACACGTTCTACAATTGTATACCCCTTCAGTTCACTTTCTACGTACCGTGAATAGACACATGAAATAAATTTTGAAGACACTTAGTATTAATAAAATTTGATTCTTTACAATTTTTTTTTAGAAGTTCAGTATGAAGAGGATTGACTTTAAATTTTAAACACAATTTAATATTTAGTTCACCAGTCAGGGAACCAAATTCGTAATTCTTAACCCAATGGAGACTCCCAATTAAAGGTATATCGCGGTTAGTATGATTGGAGGAAAGTTTCCCAAAAGGTAAATTGTTCGTAAGTTTGTCGTAAGGTTCCCGATTCTTTTGAGAGTGACAACCGTCGACATTCTGTGGACTTGGTGTGAAGTAGAACAATTATCTTAAAGTTACGTCTGAACAGCCACAAGGATAAAGTGACGTCGTGAGTAAAAAAAAGTAAACAAGAAGTATTTCACAAAAGTAGTAGTCTTTTTACTAAAATATTCTCCATGATTTATTAAGGAGTTTTAGTATAAAAGAACTGGTGTACATAGGAAGACCATTTTATAAGTAAAATAAAACATAGTGTTGTCAGTTAGATTAAACGAGGTTACAACCTTGTCTTTTTAAATGAGAAACAGAAATGTACCATGAAAGTTTAAAGGTTCATCACAAAGAGTACTTTAGTAATGAATAAGGAGAATATCTTACCTCCGTAGAATCTCATTGTAGACACTTAGTGTGACCTCGTACTAGTGATTGTATTTATTGAATTTACACAAGACCTGTAGTGATAGATAGTAGGACGTCCGACACCTTTGGACTGTTGTGGGTACAAATGTAAAAAGGTTAGTTGTGACTTTTCTACTTTCGTCGGTCTGCTATGTGTGGTATCTGACTTACAAACACAGTGGTGTTTTACGTATACACTTTAGGATTGAGAGTTTCACTACGATAAACCTCCGCCCCGGAAACATCTCGGGAGTTGTGACCCGGATCATGGGAATATATTTTCTGAGGTCTCTCGAGAGAACATGGGAGACGGGACACTCT
This sequence comes from Capra ibex, assembly GCA_006410555.1. Taxonomy (NCBI): domain Eukaryota; kingdom Metazoa; phylum Chordata; class Mammalia; order Artiodactyla; family Bovidae; genus Capra; species Capra ibex. Next base: position 49,985,959 of record SJYO01034137.1, on the reverse strand, counting down.
TGGACCGTTTTTCTGTTGGAAGAGATTTGGTTCTTCACCCGGGAATGGTCTGTGACTTAGATATCGTGCGACCAAAACCTGAAGTAGGAGGTCTTGGTACTCTTTCAATCAAGACAACAAACATACAGTGGGTCAGATATCTGAAGTAAAATCCGCGAGTCTACCTAATCTATTGTTATTTTAATATTTCTTCTCAATACTACCGTTGTCTTAGAATCACCAACTCCGGTCTTACTATTACAAAATCTGTACCTTCCCGTCTCGAGTTAATTTCTATACAAAAGATTTCTTTCAATTCTCAATATCCTGGTTATACTTAATAAAAGACACCGGTTGAAGTTTTTGTTTGTCTTCAAGGTTCCAAACTATATGTCAACTGACACCGTTATAGTAACAAAATCGATAATTACCTTGCAGGTTCGGATTTCCTTCGGGGGAACAACCACGAACCGATACTCGACGAATACATCTGAGTAAAACAACGTGTGAACAGTGTGTTGTCCTGATAACTGGTTCAACAACCTGTACGGAATTAATATCCGTTCCTATTGATCTTCCAAAATAAAGTAGGAGTCTTGAAAATTAATAAAAACACCCCTTTACTACCAAGTGTCTTTTATCCTTAGGACCGAGAGTGTAGTTAGTTCACCACTCACCTTCGTTGTAACAATTTGTCCGTCCACTATTTCCCCCTCGGTTCCACAACGACACACACGAAAAGGAACTCCCCTTACCGATATGGTCGACAAGGAGGGAGGGAGGACTCTAATCTCTTTTTGCCTACCGACAAAAACATTAACGAAACGTAAATTTAGACAAACATTCCCTAAAGAAATATAGGAAGTCAGTTATGTAAATCATTTGACTCGTTTTCGGACGAACGTTACTGTTGAAGAATGTGAGGTAATTCGTCGAGACAAACGTCGAGATCAGTTATCTACCTACTGTACGTTGAGGAGACACTAAAGACCTGATAAACGGAAAGGGTTAATTAACTGAAACCTTCTCCAAGAAGGGAAGTAACTTAAAACAACGGTATATATCATTCATTGTTCTTTCACAATGTCGACTCTCTATATAATCAATGTCAGAAGACTGGGTTGAGAATTGGTTGTTACTATGGGAGTCGTCTTTATTACAGGGTAGAACGGCTTATCGGTTTCTTACTGGAAGGTTCCTAGAATGTCTTAAGTGGGGACTATTTGAGTGAGAGTATCTCCTTTTCATTTCTGTATGACGGTTTTACCACTCTTTTATAGTCCGGCATCCCCAGACCCTTCGAATCGTATGACAGACAGAGAGAATCAGTTACCCGTTTGTACTAAAATCTCAGTCATTATGCTAACAGGGTGAAATTTTCTTCCTTATTTCGGTGGACGGTCTTTTCATTTTTATCAGTTTGTCTTGATGTCTTTTGAATCTTTGAAGACGAGTCGTTTCCTTTATAGTTGTCTCACTTTTTGTTTAATATCTTACCCTTTGTATAAACGTTTGAGACATAGACTATACCTTAATTATAAGTCTTATTATTTATTGAGGATGTTGAGTTGTTGTTATTTTTTTTTTTTTGGAGCTTCTTACCCGTTTCTTGAATTTATCTGTAAACAGGTTTCTTCTATATGTTTACCGACTGTTCGTATACTTTTCTACTAATTGTAGTTATTTATAGTCTCTTTACTTTTAGTTTTGGTGTCACTAAATAGTAGAGTCTAGGTAATCCTACACACTTACACGAGTCAGTACAGACTGAGAAACACTGGGGTCCCTGACATCGGACGGTCCGAGGAGACAGGTACCTTAAAAGGTCCGTTCTTATGACCTCACCCAACGGTACGGGAGGAGGTCCCCAAAAAGGTTGGGTCCCTGGTTTAGGTACAAAGAACGTAGAGGACGACGTGGTGGACCCTTCGGGAGTAATCCTACGGTGATAGTATTTTCGTCTTTTATTCACGACCACTCCTACACCTCTTTAACCTTGGGAACACATGACAACCGCTCTTACATTTTACCACATTGTTGGTACTTTTGGTCCTACCTCCCAGGAGTTTTTTAATTTTTGTCTTAATGGGATACTAGATCGTTAGAGTGAAAACTCATAGATACACTTTCTTGATATTTGTCTTAGGGTCACTCTATAAACGTGTCAATGTAAGTAACTTCGTAATAAGTGTTATCGGTTTTCACTTTTTGGATTTACAATTGACTACATACACACCCATTTGTTTTACACCATGTATACACGTTACCTTATAATAAATCGGAATTTTTTCCTTCCTTTTAAATATTATAAACTATAGTTTCTACTTAAAACTCCTGTAACGATTTACTTCAGTCAGTGGTTTTTTCTGTTTATAACGTACTAAGTAGAGTGTACTCCATAGATTTCATCAGTTTTCTCTCATCCGCTTGACAATAAGTTACCCATCTCTCAAAGACAAAGAGTTCTACTTTTCAAGATCTCTAGACAATGTGTTTTCCCACGTTATATCAATGGTGATTTAATCTGAAGCTTTAATAATTCAACCATAAAAATACAAATACACGTAAAACGGAGTTAAGTAATTATTTTTTTACTTCCGTTGAGTGGTGTGATATAAGTTTTGTCGCTAAAGAATGACTATACTTGTAGTCTCCTCGAATTTCTTGTAAATCCAATAAAAAACGTGTACCTTCACCTTTTCTCGTTCTCTTTCTGATGTAGGTAGTGTGTCTCGACGTCAGGGGTTGGAAAAACCGTGGCCTCTAACCAAAGTGCCTTTTGTTAAAGAGGTACCTGGTCCCACCCCTCCCTACCAAACCCCTACTAAGTTCGTATAATATTAACAACCCGTGAAATAAAGACAATATAGTCGAGGTGGAATCAAGTAGTCCGTAATCTAGGATCTCCAACCCCTGGGGACTGTATTTTACAATCTCTGAGTTTTGAGGTCTTAATCTCCAGGTTTGGGTCTTCTTGTTAAACGTTTTTCCTCCCTCCCTTCCTTCTGTTTATTAGGAAGCCATTTTGTTGAATTTAGTTGGTAGTAAAATAAACCTTAAAAATCATCCCTCCAAAGAAAAAACACATTGTTTTTTGTGATTCAGAATATGATTACGTCTAAAGTTGTGAAATGGGGTAACTATATTAGTCGTATTACTTGTTTTAAGTAAGTGTGGGACTGTGAGATAGTGAAGGAAGAACTTTAGTTGGGGACAAAAGACTTGTTTCGCAGAGAGGAAATTATTCTCTTGAAGAATAGAGGTTTATCAACGAGTCTTAAGAGATCGAAGAGGGGAGACCGTCTAGAGTATATGATGTGCGGAAGTCGATGTTGCAGTTACGTCTGTTGTGTTTAGATACCGACACCGTAACGTCCACTATGAGGGGGCTCGGTGTTTTAGATGGACGTTCTGGACGAGAGACACGACGGGGGCGTTGAATTTAAGGTACATATCCTTTATTTGCGTAAAGGATGAGAGAAACTATTGATGAAGGAGGGGGTCAAAGGAACCAGACATTCACTGTTGTAGGTAGGTTTGTGGGAACGTATTTTTGAGTTTTAGTGTAGAAAATGACAGAAGTATAAGACATTTAAGAGTTTGAAATATCTAAGAAGGAGACGTTAAAAAAGTGAAAAGAATGGAAAAAGAAAGAGTGGTTACATTAATTAAGTTCTCGAATAGTAAAAAAAATCTCGAATAGTAAAAACAGAGGGAAATGGTTAGAAGGGGTAATCTTAAGGTGTGTTATATATTCTAATTAGTAAGGTTAGGGTTTCGGTGTACAAAGAGATAAACATCTTAAAGTACTTTACAATTCAAGAAATTAAACAAGGAAAAGTAGAATTTTATTGAAAAGTGACTTAAAACGTCAAAGTCTGTTCTCTTAGATACAGTGATTTTTATTTAATTAAAAAATTTTTTTCTCTCTTAGACACAGAAGAGAGGATATCTCTTTTGAGATCGTCTAGAAACAGATACAGTACGAGATGATACGATTTAGTGAAATCAGTACGGGTTGAGAAGTACTGGGATACCTGATATTGGGTAGTCCGAGGAGACAGGCACCCTAAAGGGTCCGTTCTTACGACTTCACCCAACGGCATGGGAGGAGGGTCCCTAGAAGGACTGTGTCCCTAACTTGGGATCAGAGAATCTAGAGGACGTGACCGTCCGTCCAAGCAATGGTGATCGCGGTAAATCCTTCGGGATAGATTTGGTTACGGGGTACCCTTTCCCTATAATTCCTGTCGACACCGACTCAGAGAAACCCATGTCTTACTGTACGGACCCAATCTGGTTCGTCCCTCCTTAAAACGACCACAAAACTTGACGTACGAATCTGTTTAGCAATTTATAACGAAAAACCTGAATCACAGAAAGAGTTGGACCAGGAGTGAAACGAACACTACAAGGCAGTACCAGTGACTCCTCGACGTCAATAAGTAGTACCTAATACACATGTGTAAACTCGTTCCGTCATAGGCAGAGACAGGAGGGATAGTCTGTAGTGTTCCAATTACACCTTTTGCGATAGACCTACAATTAGTGTGTACTTTTGACGACGACTCGTCTCCTCCTGACCCTCCTGACCCTGATAGATTTTTTTTACGTAAAGGAACGATAGTATACGTGTACCCCTCTATTACGTATCCGACATATATACTAGATCTGCGTAGATGTCTACCTTTGTCCACTGTTGTGTGGAGGAAAGAACTTGTGTTTGTCGTAAGAATCATAACCGCGGTATATGTAATACCACGAAGTGCGAGTAAATTGGTGAACACCGGACGTTCGAAAAGACAAGAGTTTTTTTGTCGTAGAGGGTCCCGTTACATGAAACCTGAAATGGTGTTTTTTATTCCCACTCGACGACAATTTTTATGAAAATGATATAATATACACCTCCTAAACAAACAAACCGAAAAAAAAAACTCTCTCTCTGTGACACTCCTCTACTCTATGATATTTCCACTTTACGGTCTTGGGAAAAAGAAAAGGTAGAATTGGTAAAATTCACTTCTAGAAAAATTTAGAAAATCTTATGTAAGACCTACATGTGTTTAAATATTGTAGGAAACGAAGAGTTATTGATTTAAATGGAATAAGAAATACTCAGAGACAAAAGAGTAGAAACGGTCAATTTCCATTGAGTCAGAAAGGTCATACTTTAAGTCAGAGAAGACTCGCTGAGGAGTCAAGAGGTACTGAGAGGGAAGTGTAGGGAGGGAAGGAAGAGTGACCCATAGACAACCCGAATTCAGTTTCTCCTCCCCCGACCCCTCTCCACCCGTGGTGGTGGAGATGACTGACGGGAAAGGACTCGGTCGGAGTAGAGAGACCGGAGAGGGATGTCGTCGGTCCAAATGTGTGTACTGGAGGACTGTGTCACTGCACGTGGTCCCCGTGTCCGAGTAGAGAGACGGGAGTCCCCTAGAGCCCTCCCCTGACCCGGTACTCGAAAAAACTACCTAGGAGTGTGACGTAATCTCTTCTGATACAGAATTTTTTAAGTGACTGTATGTCGATGAAATAGTATGACCTGTGCACCAAATTAAATGGATTTAGAGTGTCTCAAGGATGAGATGTGGGATTTCGTTTTCTGTGACGAGAGTCTGGAGGGCGTAGATATACTCTAAAATTAGTGATGGCGGAAGGGGTTCTGAGTGGTTTCGTCTTGCCCCCGTGACCCGGGAAGAGTCCGTGGGTTTCACATAGATTCGACTTCAGTGTATAAGGCAGGTTAAGAGAATAGGAAAGACCGGTCCTTTTACCACAAATGGAGTAGTTTGTACGAAGCGGAAGATCGTCAATATCAAGTTTAAGATACGTGACTTAGAAGGTTCTAAGACCGGAATGATAAATTTCGGTTCAAAAGCCTTAAGTATTTTAAATAATAAGACTGGACTCAGGTACCGAGAAAGTTCGCTTTCGACACTGAAAATTCTGAAAAATAGAGACAATATCTATATATTTTCATACGTGTTCTCGAGTTTTCGGTCCTTAAACTGAGAAGAGAAAGACATGGTAGAGAACGGACGTGTCGTATCGTTGTGTCTATTGAAAGTACGATAAAGTTACTATTCTTCTTCCTTTCTTCATCTTCCTTAACTTTTGATGTTAAAGGATAGTTTCACAATGTGTCGATGTGTACTGAAGAAATGAAGAATTTGTCCCCTACGCCTTGTAGTAATACATAAAAGACCTATTACATGCCAGGAATAACCAGTCCCACCGTTTAGACTCGACAAAGACGGAAAATCGAAGTCAGAGACGGAAAGGACGGTCTGATACTCAGTGGTCCCCGATAAAACTACCGGTGGAGGTTATGAAAGAAGAGACGGAGAAATGATCAAACAGTAAAGAACAGAAGACACTCGATCCTTCGGTCTATTGGTTCGAACAATTTTTTGACACACAATTTCCCTCCGGTTATTTCGGGACGGGGATCCTCACTTCACATACGGAAACATTGGTGATACAGTCGGAAGTTCCGACTAAAAAGAAGGCAGATTCAAACCCGACTCAAGGGTTCCCATCTCCAACAGTATTTAAGTTGGAGACTTATTCGCCCAGTAATGATATTAAATTTCGTATCATACATAGTAAGAGGAAGTATTTTTACTGTGTTATTTTCGAAACATTAAATATGGTGTCCGTAGTACAAACTTGAAGTTTACCCTCAGTTTCGGGTCGTCCAACAAAAGTCTGTAGAGATGTTTTCCGTGTGTGTGTGGTAATCCTTCTTTACCCAAAAAAGAGAGAGAGACAAAAGTACCTGATTTCACGTAAAGATAAAGGGTACTCTCGTTGCTGAAGTCTATAAGTCTCAAGTCTGAAAACTGGGACGACGGTGACTCCTCCAAAGTCGGATTACAAAATCAACACTTTCTAGTCATGTGTTTAACCCGACATTTGGTTCTGTAAAGGAATATTAAAGAACTTTTACAGAGTATGATCTTTGTTTCAGTTTCTATTGTCATATATTCCGTGAATCCAATTAGGAGTCCTTTAAGAATTAGTAGATTTATTTATATAATTTATCGTTAATGAAAGTAGGTCGGAAGACTGGAAAACTCTCCTTGTTTTGAAGGATTGGAGTTTCGAGTCTAGAAAGTTGAGACTCCCACGAGTTAAAAAGAGTTCCTAGTTATTGTTTCTACGAGGACCACTTATCCACTTGTACCACGGTTCCTAGTTAGTATATTCTCGATAAGGTGTTGAGAGTACTTTGGGGTCCTTATACATTCAAAGTCAAAGACGTTGATTTCTGTAGGTTCCCGAAGGGACCACCGAGTCTCCAATTTCACAGACGGACGTTACGCCCCCTGGGCCCAAACTAGGGACCCAGCCCTTCTAGGGGACCTCTTCCTTTACCGTTGGGTACGGTCATGAGAGCGGACCTCTTAGGGTACCTCCCTCCTCGGACCATCCGATGTCAGGTACCCCAGCGTTTCTCAACCTGTGATAGGTTACGGTCTAGTGACCTTTATCTCGGAAGACAGATCAACACAAAGAGACAATGAGACGTAGAGTGAACCATTATTTTTGCACAATGTGATAGTTCACTTTGTAGGTTTGAATGAGGGTGAAATGTTGTTCGTGGATTAATTGAGGTTATAAATATGGACGGACGAGATGTAAAGGGACATAAGAGTATCGTCGTCGAAGTAACAACTAGAGGACATGAATAACCATATGTTCAAAACAGAACAACCTGTTTTCCTCAAAACAAACACAACCTGTAAGAATTTCATAAAGAACTATGAACCACCACGTATTATTTGTAAACTACTTAATTAAAGACATCCTTTACAAATAAACGTGTGATTTACGATCTACTTGTTTAATTGTATCTGAGAGGGGAGTGAGTAATAGGTCACGACGTAATTTTATAATGGTGTTTAAATCGTCGAATTTTATTGTGTGTAAATAATAGAGTGTAAAAGACACCCAGTACCTAGACTCGTAACCGGAGTATCCGAAATATCAGGTCACTCCGTAGGTCAGTTTAAAACAATGTGACACAAGACTATCCGTCATGGATGTGGAAATCTACGTTCTTCTCCTTCAACAATACTTGTCCGAATCCGCACACCTGATGTGGTAAAGTGTGTGTGCGGACCCGTCGGGGGTCCCCCTCTTTACTCCACTCCCCTACCACTTTCTTCACCCCGTCCTAGTTTCTATCGAGAGGGGGACACGATGGTGCAAGGTCAACCTTTGAGACCTCTGTAAACTCTTAACATGTAAACTTAGTCGGAAAAGGTCAATAGTACTCGTACGTAAACAGTCGGTGGTCATACTATTCATCCTGTGGTAGACATGAGAATATTGTCCAAGGAGCTTAAAATCCCCACCTTGTGCACTACTACGATACTATTTATCTACAAAACAACGGACTAAGTCCAGTCTTTCCTTCTTCTGACCAAGAATATCGGAAACCACACTTACACATTCGTCGTCGTCGTCTCCGTTACACCCTCCCAGAGTCCTCAGGTACGACATCTATTTTCCTTACCCTCTTGTACTGGTTTTGGATTAGATCTTACCCTTTCTGTCTCAGTCCCTGGATACTCAAATAGTCATTTTTCACAGTTCACGGGTCAGTGGACTGGAACCACGGGGAGTCATGTCTTCTCCTTCTTCCTTTCTTATGTGTGAAAATCCGTTCCTGACATAAAGTTCGTATTTTTTATGGAGAGAGAGAACCTCCCTGACCGTTGTCCTGACCCTAAGGGTATTATAAATAAGTCCCCCAGTCTCTATCTCTCTGACACTGAACAATGTCATCAAAACAGGGATCCGTTCCGACCCGATCCCGAAGGGTCTACGTCACCATTTCTTGGGTGGACGTTACGTCCTATGTCCTTAAGTTAGGGACCAGACCTTTCTAGGGGACCCCTTCCTTTATCTTTGGGTGAGGTTGTAAGAACGGACCTCTTAGGGGTATCTGTCTCCTCGGACCCCCTGATGTCAGTTACCCCAACGTTTCTTAGTCTATACTGACTCATACGAGTGTTTCAACCCGACCTCTTTGTGTCCTGGAATTAGAGTGTTTACAGATGTAAGATAAAGATGGACCGGGTTTCAAAAGGAATACCAGACTTTGTGTAAAAACTCTTTACACGTTCATAGTAGCAGACAAACGAAAGTCCATACAAGGGTCGGAAAGAGAATGATTAAAGTAACAGTCCGAGAGAAGAGTGAACCCGATCTGACCTCTCTTTCTTCTTCCCCTTTTGTCTATTAAAAGAGTAAGAAAGACGGAATCTTCGTAGCGGACCTTACCGGTGTAGAGATGTTGAGGTTTAGGACGTCTTTGTCGAGACTGTTGGAAACAAAATCGAGGGAGGTTTGTTAGGTAACAGACAGGTCGGAATACTCAAAATCGTAGAAGGACGATAACGATCGGAAACTCAATAAGGTGACAAGAGATAATCCAGGTTCGTTTAGTAACCCATAGTGTGTAGGGTCATGATTTAGGGGAGACCGACTTTACAGGATTTCACCAAAGATGAAAGGATTTAGTTGGGTCTGACTCTTCGAACAGAGAAGTTCAGACAGTCATGTTCCTTTAGAGTCATTGACTGACGATCCTGAGGACACTATAGGAATATAAATATCCCAAAATGTACCGTGTACTTACTACTGGTCGGGAAAATTCCGTTAATTGACACACCAAAAGTCGTCGATTATTTTTCTTTGTCCTTGTGGAGTTCGAACTGGTTAGTGTTCTAATAAGAAAGAAGTCGAATGATATCCTCGATCTTCATGATTATCATCCTTATTGTGATGTCAATATAGTAAACTTCGGTCGGTTTCAGAGTAGTGACTTAGACAAAGTCAAGTCAAACTACACGTTTCACTAGAGTTTGAACATTTCTTTCAAAGTCGTCCAGAAAGTGGAATTTATTTACGTATAGGAGAGAAAGACAGGAAATAAGAATACAGAGGTCTACTTTAAAAGGGAGAAGACACGAATCGTCTTAGACAAACAAATAACGGTTCCATCTGTAAAGTGAAACCTGACATAGGAGTTCATAAAAGATTCAAGGACGATAGAATACCAAGTCGAAGGAAAAGAACTAGAGAGGAAAGAAGGAGGATGTAGGAGGATAGTTTAAACTATGTTCTAAGATGGATTAGTGTACCTTTTTATTCGATACCGTACAGATCAAACCTCGTTGGGGAGTGTAGTGTGCATTGGTTCTAGAGTTGTTGTGTAGTGTCTCGTCTCAGGCTTTTCTTCTCTTGATCATCGGATGTTACCCTCGACCATGATGGGTCCCTGTACCGTCAAGTGTACGGCTATAGAGTGTGTGGTCACTCGACAGCTGGTGACCCTTTTATAAGTCGGAAGTATGGATTTAAAAGGGTTACGTTTTACGTCTATTGACATAGATGGAATATTCCAACATCTCTTCTAATTTACTCGAGTAAGGATATTTGTAAATTCTGATCACGTTTCGAGGTATCCTTCATGAGTTATTCATGTGCTATAAGTCTCTTACCTTCCACCTAGAGATTCAATGTATTTAGGAGAATTGTTAGAACTTTAAGACCCGTGGATTCTGTTTCGATGTAAGGGGAGATTAAACGATACCTCTTCAAAATGTCTTTACACTTGTTTACTGATGTCCATAAAATATATTTATAAATGTAAAATGTTATTTTAAATAAAAATTTTACATGTAAAGTCTCTCTGGTGTTAAGATACCAATGTAAACTTCTAATATTTTTATAACGGTGGACCTTCCAATATTAGTAGAATAGAAAATCCCAAACACACACACACACAACAACTAAAAAAAAAAAAAAAAACCGTCTTGACAGGAACTCTGTTTTCGTAGTCGTCTAAGGAACGATTTACAGTTTTTAAATATCTTTAGTATAATAATATTCCATCTTACCTACCACAGTCTATGTGACCGAAGGAATTCGTGAACAAATTAGATGAAGTTATTAGAAAAATTCCTAATTCTACTTTTAACCATAAAATCACATTCAGAATTCACAGTTCTGTAAATCTGTCAAATCTCGACCGTACAGTAAGACAATTTCCAATTTAGGGTGGTTTGTAATTCTTTTAATAGTAATGTCGGATTATTTGAAATCACAGATTTTAGTCTGGAAACGTTGAGGATTTTGTGACTTAAAAGGGAGGACATTATAACGGCAAGTCTTGGCACGACAAAGACTTTACATGACAGACTACTTCTTTTCATGACGTCCTGGGTCACTTTACGTAGGAACACGTGTCAGTGGGGACGCTGTCCTTTTAGAGTGAATCTTCAGACGAAATCCACTCGTAGGGTTTACACTGGTGAAAGTTTCAACAGTCACGGAGAACGTGAATAGTCGTTCAGCGTACGGAAACGATCATCAAACTAATCTCTTACTAGTCATATGTGTCTTTGACTAAACGACTGCACTACTAGATACAATCAGTTGAATCTTTCGTAGATAAAATGTCGATAGATACATGTGAATGTGAGTATAAATGTACAATTTGCGCACCAAGTAAACATAATAAAAATTGGTATTTGAACTTTCTTAAAAAAAAATTTTTACTCGGTCTTGGTGTGTCTTGTGTCTGTAAGAAATTTGTTCAGATGGGTAAAAAACAATCTGTAATAGACAATGTTGGTGAACACAAATACTAATAATGAATGTTATTAATAAATACCTATGCACAACATAGAAAGTTTAACGGTCTCCTCTCAGTAACAGTTTTCATTTGATAATAAATAAAAATATGTTAAAAATTTGTAATGTGAGGGGAATCTCAATAATGTTTTATAACCGATAAGGGGTACAACATGTTATGTGGGAAGATCGGATAGAATGTGAGTTATCTGTACACGGAAGGTGAGGAGGTGAGGATAAAACGAGGAAGGGGGAAGGTAGAGGGGTGCCCATTGGTGATCAAACAAGAGAAATAGACACTCAGACGAATGAAAAACAATACAAGTGATTAGACATCGTAAAAAACCTAAGTTGAGAATGCACTCTAGTATGTCATACCTCCACAGAGTTTTTGGATTTTGATCTTGATAGTGTCTTGGGTCGTTAAGGTGAGGACCCATGTACAGGTTTAATTTTCGTTTTTGTGATTAATGTTTTCTACGTAATGGGGTTACAACCATCGTCGTAATAAATGTTTTAGGTTCCATACCTTCGTTGGCTTCACGGGTAGTTGTCTACTTGCCTATTTCTTCTGTACCACATATATGTGTTATCTTATGATGAGTCGGTATTTTTCCTTATTTTAAAACAGTAAACGTGTTGTACACAACTAAGGGACCACCGAGTCTGCCATTTCACAGACGGATGTTACGTCCTCTGGGCCCAAGTTAGGGACCCAACCCTTCTAGAGGACCTCTTCCTTTACCGTTGGGTGAGGTCATAAGAACGGACCTTTTAAGGTACCTGTCTCTTCGGACCATCAGATGTCAGGTAGCCCAGCGTTTCTCAGTCTGTGTTGACTCGTTGAAGTAAAGTGAGTGTGATTCATTTTAGTATGTCTCTTTCTGTTTTCATTTTATCATAAAATTTTACACGACAATAAAAATAACTTTCTATTACACTATATCCCAAAACTTTAGATTCTCAGGACCAAAGTTTTGTATCCGGAGGGGAATGATCGATACACCGACACTTATTTAATGAATTATAGAGACTCGGAACTGAAGGAGTAGACGGTTTCCTGTCACAACAGTTTTAATACACTTTGTATTATATCTTTAGAAAGCCTTCTTACAGACTGAGTGTCTCTGTAAGTAGTCTATAATCAAGGGAAGATAAATGGAAGTATTTTTTGTTTGAACTTTACCCTTCTAAACACTAACTCGCTACACAAAGTCAGTTAGGATTTCTTTTATTTGGGGCTTATGAGTGACCTTAATGACTACGATTTTGACTTCGAGATCATGAAACTGGTGGAATACACTTCTCGACTCAGTAACCTTTTTAGGAACTACGACCCTTTCTAATCGTCCTCCCCTTCTCTCGTTGTCTTTTACTTACCAACCTACCATAGTAGTTGAGTCACCTGTATTCAAACTCGTTTCAGTCCCTCTATCACTTCCTGTCCCTTCGGACTGCACGACGTCAGGTACCTTAGTGTTTCTTAACCTGTACTGACTCGTTGACTTGTTGTTGCACAAAGTAGGTGTATGTCATTGTTTACTTGTAATAGGTCAGAATTTTCGTGTATAATCACCGAAATATCAAGGAAGTATCTGTAAGTAAAAAGAGGGGTTATACTGACGTTGGGTTCTTTTTGTGAGGACTCTATTATTATTTGTTAAATTATTTTAAAATAGACGATATTAATAGAAGACCGTACTAGTTTGATATTCAATTAGATGACTCTTATCAGCGTCCACAATCATGGATGTGTTTCAACCTTTATAAGACAAAACGTACTCACACCCCCGGGTCTCTTCTCTAGCTACACCTTTCGTTATATGATTCATCTTTAAAAAATGTTCCTTCTCGTCAAAATTCAAAGATTATTAGAATAGAACTCTTCAGAAGTAATGGGACGATGATTTGACTGTCAAATTGAGATCAGGTCCAACTAACGTTTCAACCTAAAGATGGTTTTAAATGCAAAACCAAAAAAAATGTGTCTTGAGACTCACGGAGGGTTTACGAATAGAGGGAGTAGGGATAAGAGTCCCGCTGGAGAGACATAACGGCTTGTTAAACCTTAGACAGAGTGGAAAGATTGTGTTCTGGGACCTCGAAAGATCTTTTTGGGTAACTCTAACCTCAACTTGATTTTTAACTGGTTCAGAATCAGGAGTCCTCGAGTTCTTCGATGAACTTCTCCAAGTGTCTATAACATTATGAAGAACGAACCAAAACTCTCCGAAGAACTGTTAATCTGGTGTTACTTATCTTCGTACAAAAACTATTGAGGTGAGTGTATCTGACCTCTAGATTAGTGATCCGATCAAAAATGTTGTTTCAATGAAATTTCACGATATCCTCGTATTTTCATTCACACTGTTTGAGGTCCCCAACTCCTACCCGTTTTTCTTCGAAGAGTCTACTGTAAAGTTTATCGGTGACGTTTTATGTTCATACCGGTGGTTCTAGTGGTTCAATTTCCCTAAGAATCTTCCACATAAGGTCTATTTCTTTTGTGGAACCCCTTTTCGTACTTCTATACTTTCTTTTTTTTCGTAAACTTCCTCATAGTTCATGTCTCTATAGGATAAGTCACTACCAAGGTGTTCATGACCAAAAAATATTTCAATAAACAGGGAATCAGGGAATCATAAGAGATAATTTTCTCCCTTTTTAGTTTGTGTGTGAGCACACACGTCCACGAATTAGTGAGTCAGTACAGGTTGAAAAACGCTGGGGTACCTAACATCGTGTGGTCCGAGGAAACAGTACCCCTAAGAGGTCCTTTCTTATGACCTCACCCAACGGTGTGGGAGGAGGTCCCCTTGAAAGGTTGAGTCCCTAACTTGGGTCCAGAGGGCGTAACGTCCACCTAAGAAATGGTAGACTCGGTGGTCCCTTCGGGTTTGTGTATAAATATGTGGACATACATAACGATAGACATAAAAAGTGTAAAAGTCTCGTGGTTCTGTAAGAGAGGGTTACTTTCACGAATATCAAATGTGAAAGTTACTCCCACTTGTTGGTAGTACGTTGTTGAGAGTCTGTTACTCGAGAGATAACTTATTATGACCCGACTCACGTAGACATTGTATTTAATAGGTGAAAGACCCGGAGAGAGAAAGACGTTAGTTATAACATAGGACTGGTTGTCGTAGCTGGGTAGTGCATAGTTCTCTACTATACCGACCTGGGAGTCGATTTTTTATTTCCCTCTTGACTGTGTTTATACCTTTACGGTTTCTGACTTGGATACTTCCTTTACCAGTTCCTTTACCCTATTTTAATACTCCCTTATACTTTCTCATATTCGTAGTGAGACTTGACTTTGTTGACTGGTTGTTGATATTATTACAATTCACTTTCTTTACTGTCTTGATACCGTACCTCCATTTCCCTAAACTTAATTTACATCCTTACTTCTCGACGACGGACCCACTTTTCCTTGATCTTTCCTTGAGACCGGGACTGAATCGTGTTTTGAGCTGAGAATTAGTTCACACGAATACCTAGTAACAACGACCTCGTGTCTCATACGACCCTCTTCATTGTCCTTCTTCAATTCTTCCATTCGATCCGGACTAGCCTTCTTTTTTTAATTTATTTAGAGTACAATCTCTCGATTTCTCGAACTTGAATAAGGGAGTCTATCTATGACGACGACGACGACGATTCAGCGAAGTCAGCACAGACTGAGACACGCTGGGGTATCTACCGTCGGGTGGTCCGAGGGGGCAGGGGTCCTAAGAGGTCCAACGGAAGAGGCGTCTATCTATCATCCTTCATCATTTACCGAAATTGGTTTTTCTATTGTCTTTTTACTTCTAGACACAAAGTTTTTATTTTCACCACTACCTCTTGGTGGTAAAAAATCATGGTATCTTACTGTAATAGTCCTTTTATTTGATCCTCTGAATGTGACGGTGTCTTATTATCTAAAAATTTTTGGTTACATTAATTATTCGTGTTTGTGGTTTGAGAGGTGGGTCAAAACAGTTTAGGCCCCCTTTATAACATCGTCCATTCTTTCTCTTTCAGAGGGACCAGACAGAGGTCAACGGTGAACTGGGTAGAGGAGAATGGAGAAGAAAGGTAGGTACAGATCAGAGGAAAAAAAAAAAAAGATAGTCTAAGATGGAGATGAGACTTTTATTCCTATCATTGTTTCTAAGATGTGCAGACCCCTCTCCTACCTTGTTCTTTACGAATTTTACAGTCCAGTATCCATTTCCAGTGAGTCGTCCCTGTATAGAATGAGGTCATACGGGGGGGATCGAACTATCTCCTTAACTTTTCCAACAGTTACGGACGATCTGTTAGAATGACCTTTCTTTTCCAGGAAAATAAAGAAAATTGGTTTCCTAGTGTCCTTTGACTTCCAGTCCGGAAAGTTATCTTCTACTTCCAGATGAAGTAGAACTCAAAGTTTGTGCCTACTAGTATCGGGGTGTTGTCCTTGTTCTCTTGACGCCTTGTTTCGTTTGGTAGTGTAAAGGACGTCCCTCAAAAAGTTCGTATTAACAATCAAAGTGTCGGGAACTCCGAAACTCTACGAGTGAGTATATAAGTACCCCCGTAAAAAACAACTTTTACATTGAGGATCAGGAAATAGTAAATTCCTCTCTTCACGACTTGTGTAAATACATCGGTTTTGTCTCCGTAAGTCCTTATAGGACAATCACTATACCTATTTTAACCAACTTGAAAGACGTCATTATCTCTAGTCGGTAGTACTAATACCGTAACGCGACCTTTCTACTGTGTTGAATACTCTAAAACAATGTCACTTACGGACGTTTTTCCCGAGGTACAGTAAGTAAAAGTTGTAGGAACACCCTTCTCACTGAAGTCACCAGGAGACTTACATGGAAGACACGATTACTCTGACCACTCTGAAGGGTAAGTCTTGTCGGTCACTTAAATAGTTCAAATAGGTAGAGATTCTGAAATCCTCCGGAACAATGATTAGACTCATTACCAAAATCATAGATATTACCAGGAAATGTACTTGTTAGTGAAATCTCTTGTTCCTTTTCAACCACCACCACCCCTAGTTTCTAATGGAAAGTTGGTCCCTCATAGATATTAGATGAGTGAAGAGATTATTTCGTCCTTTTAAAATACACGACGTTTTCTGATCTCCCTTCTATAGTTGATCCTAAACACTTTTCAGTCCCGTAAAAGGTTTATTACGAATTCTTATTTCTCAGTGTTATTTATAAAACGAAAAGTAGTGAAATTTTGATTACTGAGAGATCGTTAGTGTTCCTGTTTTTGTTACTCTTTTAATTAAGTCTCTATTTCGAATTTAATTTTGCAGGTACATCTGAAAACGTAGGATTTTGTCTAAAATTCTTGAACCTCGTATTGATCGTATCTCTTTAACTTATACCTTTCCATATTAAATATATGTCATTTGTTGTCATATAGAGTATCGTTTATCAAGGTAAACAGTACACTCTGGAATAATACTCAGACATTTGTTTTCACAGTCGATGGTGTACCTTTAATTAATTAATTGGAGTATTTACCGTACAAAGAATCTCATGAGGTCCGTTGTAATTTTGTATTACCAAAGACATCTCTACGACTAAACGTCGACTGTGGTTTGATGAAAAATTCACAGGATACCTCCTTCTATGCATTTTCTAAACACCCCTTTTTTCGGAGTAATATCTGACTAAACAAATTACCGAGATTACTTGAGTCTTAATCGGTTCTACCGGTCAGTGTAGGTTTCGTAAGTATCACTACTCTCGATGTCTAGTCTTTCACGGAGCTGTTATTCTTTTGATGACCTGGTACTACGGGTGTTGTTTTTCTTTATTTTTAATTCCGGATGGGTTTGATTAATGTGGTTAACCAAGGGATGGAGAACACGAGAAAAGTTAATCCACTGTGTGACTTGGTCGACTTAGAATTTTAGGTTTCGTAAGAGAAACATTCGTAGTCAGGACTTATGAGTAACCTTCCTGACTACGACTTCGACTTTAAGGTCATGTGACCGGTGGACTACACTTCTTGGTTGAGTAAACTTTTCTGGGACTACGACCCTTTCTAACTTCCGTCCTCCTCTTCCCTTGTTGTCTCCTATTCTACCAACCTACCGTAGTGACTACGCTACCTGTACTCAAACTCATCCGAAGTCCTCAACCACTGCCTGTACCTCTGGACCGCACGACGTCAGGTACCCCAGCGTTTCTTAGCCTGTGTCGACTCACTGACTTGACTTCAACATTCGTAGTAGGTGTGGGGTTCTCTTTTTGTAGAGGTGTGTGTCAATCCTATATAGGAAAAGAATCGCGTTTATGCATGAGTAAAAACCCTTTACAAAATAAGATGGTGTCCACTTTATGTAGGAAGTGAAAGGATCAAAGATGTATACGTGGGTGTCTTTATGCTAACTTGACAAAAAATTTTCTACAGTTTAAGAAGTCAGAAACCGATAAAAGTTTACGAAGTACGTTTTTAATTTAAAAATCAAAAAATTTTTTAGACGGAATGTAGTATACCATAAACAATCCAAATCTCTGTGAATGACCACGATGTACTTTGTTATTCAAATCCAGGGTGCGGAAACTTCAATATAATCGAATCTGAACCATAGTAAGTTATGTTTCTACGTCTTTGATTTCCGACCAAAATATCAATTTTATTGGGGACCGTTCATTCTGTGTGTGTCTCGTGACTCGTCTCGTGAATCATACTACTTGGAATAGTCGTCATCTACTACTGTACCAAGGACAGGATCTTACGAATTTTAGATTACGGGAATAGGTTCCAACAAAGATGTATGTTAAATCTCCTTACTCACTTTTACCACTTTAGGTCTTTGAGTAAAAAATTAGTCGAGATATACAAATGGACTATTAAATATTTGATATGTAATATAATCAAATAAAAATTGGAGAAAATTTATCAAAGTCAGTCAGTCAAATCAGTGAGTCAGTATAGACTGAGAAACATTGGGGTACGTGACGTCGTACGGTCCGAAGGGACAGGTAGTGGTTGAGGGCGGACGAGTTTAAGTACAGGTAGCGCAGTCACTACGGTAGGTTGGTAGAGTAGGAGACAGTAGGGGAAGAAGAGGACGGAAGTTAGAAAGGGTCGTAGTCTCAGAAAAGGTCACTCAGTCAAGAAGTGTAGTCTACCGGTTTCATAACCGCAAAGTCGAAGTCGTCGTCAGGAAGGCTAATTATAAGTCCTGACTAAAGGAAATCCTACCTGACCAACCTAGAAGAGTGTCAGGTTCCCTGAGACTTCTCAGAAGAGGTTGTGGTGTCAAGTTTTCGTAGTTAAGAAGTCGCGAGTCGAAAGAAATATCAGGTTGAGAGTGTAGATATGTACTCCTTTTCTGTATCGAAACTGATATGTCTGGAAACAACCGTTTCATTATAGAGACGAAAAATTATACGACAGATACAGTCGGTATCGAAAAGAAGGCTCCTTGTTCACAGAAAATTAAAGTACCGACGTGAGTGGTAGACGTCACTAAAACCTCGAGTTTTATTATTTCAGGTAGTGACAAAGGTAACAAAGGGGTAGATAAACGGTACTTCACTACCCTGACCTACGGTACTAGAATCAAAAAACTTACAACTCAAAATTCGGTTGAAAAAGTGAGAGGAGAAAGTGAAAGTAGTTCTCCGAGAAATCAAAAAGTGAAAGACGGTATTAGTATTCCCACCACAGCAGACGTATCGACTCCAATAACTATAAAGAGGGTCGTTAGAACTAAGGTCGAACACAAAGTAGATCGGGTCGTAAAGTGTACTACATGATGAGACGTACATTCAATTTATTCGTCCCACTGTTTTATGTGGAAACTACATACGGAAAGGGTTAAACCTTGGTCAGACAACAAGGTACAAGTCAAGATTGACGACGAAGAACTGGACGTATGTCCAAAGAATCCTCCGTTCATTTGACTAGGTCATGAGAGTAGAGAACTTCTTAAAAGGTAAAGCGACACTAGGTCAGTTTCCGTAACCGTATCAGTTATTTCGTCTTCATCTACAAAAAGACCTTGAGAGGACGAAAAAGTTACTAGGTTGCCTACAACCGTTAAACTAGAGACCAAGGAGACGGAACAGATTTTGGTCGAACTTGTAGACCTTCAAGTATCAAGTGCATAACGACTTCGGACCGAACTTCTTAAAACTCGTAATGAAATGATCGCACACTCTACTCACGTTTACACGTCATCAAACTCGTAAGAAACCGTCACGGAAAGAAACCCTAACCTTACTTTTGACTGGAAAAGGTCAGGACACCGGTGACGACTCAAAAGGTTTAAACGACCGTATAACTTGCGTCGTGAAAGTGTCGTAGTAGAAAATCCTAAACTTTATCGAGTTGGCCTTAAGGTAGTGGAGGTGATCGAAACAAGTATCACTACGAAGGATTCCGGGTGAACTGAAACGTAAGGTTCTACATACCGCGATCCACTCACTAGTGTGGTAGCACCAATAGAACCAGTACTTCTAGTAAAAAGATGTCAAGAAGACACATAAGAACGGTGGAGAAGAATTATAGAAGACGAAGACAATCCAGGTATGGTAAAGACAGGAAATAACTCGGGTTGAAACGTACTTTACAAGGGAACCCTAGAGATTAAAAGAACTTCTCTAAAGATCAGAATCGAGTCACAGGTGTTTTGTAGGTCTACGATCTATTTAATATTGTTATATGGTCCAGAAGGGACTAACAAGTCAACCATTTTTAGGTGGACGTTACATCCTCTGGCACCAAACTAAGGACCGAACCCTTCTGACCGACCTCTTTCCTATCCGATGGATGGGGTCATAAGAACCCGAAGGGAACAGTGAGTCGACCATTTCTAAGACGGACGTCACGTCCTCTGAGCCCAAGTTGGAGACCCAACCCTTCTAGGGGACCTCTTCCCTGTACGAGGGATGAGATCATAGGACTGGACCTCTTAAGGTTCCTGATATATCAGGTACCTCAGTGTTTCTCACCCTGTGTTGACTCACGGAAAGTGAAAGTGAAGTGAAAATTTTTGTCTGGATTCGAGTTAGTTTTAATGTCTTTTAGAGATTCTCAGTCTTTTTTGATTTAACTTTAATACCTGAGTCTTGAGACGACTGAAACATTGTTTCTACCATGGATTATTGACGAGGTTCTTGTTCTTTCATCCGAAACCGTAGTGGCTGTACTGAACATCTGATTTTGGTGACGTCTTTCTTGTTCGTGAGTTCACCCGAAATGGGAGTCACTTTACAAATCACCATTTTTAAAGTGAGTGTACGTTCCCTTGATGTTCCTTTTTACAAATAAATACGAAAAGGAGAACTCCTCCCACACACTCACCTGTCGCGAATTCTTACTATGAGGACCCACCAAAACCATCCATAGTAAGTGACCTAAATAAGTATCAAAACATTCTCTAAAGATAGTAATAACTAGGGTTTAAAAAAGTTTGCACAAACAACGTAGATAAATATATATACTTAACAGAGGAAATTAAATAGGAACTAAATTAACAAGTAATTGGAACTTAAGAATCTGATTTGGGTTGGACTACCAATCTGTAACAATAAATTGTAAGGTGATTTTAACTTAACGGTTTACAAATTAAATCCTTAGAATGTAAATCTAATCATACAAAACGAATATTTAATTAACGGAAAAGTAAAGACCTGATGTATATTATAACAGTAATTTTTGAGTGAAAGTGTACTAAAAACTTCCATTCTTTAGAAGATTTCGCTAAATAATCGTATGTGAATTTCGATCTCCCCTTTCTCTGTTTTTTTAAGGACTTGTATGTACATCTCTTACCTCAACCTATGGGATCCAACCTACTGTAGAAAGTACTCTTTATTGACCAAATATTCCTGAAGTCTAATTTCAAATATAAGAAGCTTTCTATTGTAATACGGAACCTTTTGTTACAAAGTGTTTCCTGATTCATGTGTTCCTGTTGATTTACCAACATACTATTGTCCTACCGATGGTTATACTTAAGAATATGTATCCAAGTAAGGTTTGTCCACCATTTATGTATATAAAAACACACACCAGAACGTATGTGTAAGAATAGATTATCGGAGAAACTTTTATGGAAATTTTATTCTCAAGATAGATGAACGTACAGTATTTATCAAGAATCAACAGATCTTTAAGAAAAAGATGATTAACAATTAATCTTGTCGATTTTCAGAGTCCCAATGTATGTCTTAAAGTTTCGGATTATATGTGGATTTTAATTTAAATTTTCGTATACATCATACTATATATACATAAAAAATTTCTAATTGTTACTAGAAGAAGGTATTGTAACCTGACTCTCATAGACAAAGAACTTACAAATCGTCTCAAGTGGTCATTTCAGTTCATCCGAACCACAAACCACAAACCCAAACCTCTGTCTTCTCGTGTAAAATTAAAAATTATACAGATTATTCCGAAAGGTAAAGAAGAACTCTGTCAAACCATACAAAAAGATCTTTTGTCAAATAGGGTAGACAAAAGTTTAAATAACAGTATTGTAAAAGGTATCTTAAAATTGAAAAGAGAAAATAAAATGGATCTCAATACCACAGAAACGAAGGGACTACCGAGTTTACCATTTCTTAGACGGACGTTACTCCCTCTGGACCCAAACTAGGGACTCAACCCTTCTAGGGGACCTTCTCCCGTACCGTTGAGTGAGTCATAAAAACGACCTCTTAGGGGTACCTATCTCCTCGGACCGATTTCCTCTCCCAATGTCAGGTACCCAGCGTTTCTCAGTCTGTACTGACTCGCTGATTCGTGTCGTACCACAGAAATAGTAAAGATGACGAAAATACACACGGAAGAAGGGAATAGGAACTAGTTGGTGTAGTTTATTAATCTAATAATAATAAAGGTCTTATGGTCGAGAATCAGAATAGCTGGAAGAGACGACAAAGAAACGAAAGATAATATTATTAAAGAAGACAACGCAAATAGTCTCTAACAGAAGATGAAGTAAAGGTCTCAATCTACGAATGGATTAAGAGTCGGAAAGAAGAAGGATTATTAATATCAGATGTGTAAAGGTAATTTAAGATGAAAAGATGTAAAGAGTTTAAACTAAACATCATAAAAGTAATGGACTATCGTTGACGATAGTTTAGTAAACGTTATGGATCATAAAAGATTGTAAATAATTGATATTTACAGTGGGGTACTCCATAAACAACAACGACAAATCAACGATTCAACACAGGCTGAGAAAACACTGGGGTACCTGACATCGGACGGTCTAAGGAGACAGGTAACCTAAAGGGTCCGTTCGTATGACCTCATCCAATGGTAGAGGAAGAGGTCCCCTAGAAAGACTGGGTCCCCAACTTGGGTGTAGAGGACGTAACCGTTCACCCAAGAAATGGTGACTCGGTGGTCCCTTCGGGATACTCCATAAAGTCAAGTCAAGTCAAGTCAGCGAGTCAGCACAGGCTGAGAAACTTTGGGGTACTTAGCGTCGTGTGGTCCGGAGGGACAGGTAGTGGTTGAGGACCTCAAGTGAGTTTGAGTATAGGTAGCTCAGTCGCTACGGTAGGTCGGTAGAGTAGGAGACAGCAGTGGAAGAGGACGGGGGTTAGGGAGGGTCGTAGTCTCAGAAAAGGTCACTCAGTTGAGAAGCGTACTCCACCGGTTTCATGACCTCGAAGTCGAAATCGTAGTAAGGAAGGTTTCTTTAGGGTCCCGACTAGAGGAAATCCTACCTGACCAACCTAGAGGAACGTCAGGTTCTCTGAGAGTTCTCAGAAGAGGTTGTGGTATCAAGTTTTCGTAGTTAAGAAGCCGCGAGTCGAAAGAAGTGTCAGGTTGAGAGTGTAGGTATGTACTGGTGACCTTTCTGGTATCGGAACTGATCTGCCTGGAATCAGCCGTTTCGTTACAGAGACGAAAACTTATACGACAGATCCAACCAGTATTGAAAAGAAGGTTCCTCATTCGCAGAAAATTAAAGTACCGAACAATTAAAGGTCTTTAGACCCCCAAAATTCAATAGGGAAACATTAATGATCAACGTGACACTAGTTTCTTGTACTGACCGTATTATGGTTGCAAAACCACAAAAACTCTGAATCAAATACCGTATTTTCTAGTCATAACAGGTGACACTATATGTTTAGGAAATATTGGATTGGTTTATAAACCAGACTAAGTAGATTAATGACTCTCTTCACATAATTTAAGAGGTACGAATAACTGAAAAATCTGAAAGACATATAAAAGTAGTTAAAAAGAGATATGTATAAAGTTCTAATATAATCGTACTCTACAGTAGAATACAGAAAGACTTTCACCAAAAAAAAAAAAAAACCATTTTTATTATATCGAGGTGGTTAGAAGGAGACCGATTATAAATGGGTCATACTAAAAAAGTACGAAAATGAAAAGGGGAAAGACACAAAATACAAAATTCCGAGAGAATTCTTGAATTGTCGTCAAAACCAAAAAGACTTGTCCGTTCGAGACAGAAAATTGCCACTTAAATCAGAGAAACCTATATAAAACTATGACTATGTAAATACCAAAATGGTAGTACGAGACACGAAAATTAAATTTAACGTGGAATACACTGAGACACTAAGAGGTCAAGAGAAAATTATGTAAAGTAATTTGAAAAAGTAGTTAAAATAATTTTAAGGTAATATAGTTTGGTGTCCTTCAACGATTATAAACTGGTGTAAATTGAATGTTCTTACCATTGCAGTATAACAAGTCGTCAGTCTGTTGTAAATTGAATTACTATAGATTTTAATCAGTTAGAAAGATGGAGGAGACTTGGTATACCTTTGAAGTGTGGGAGGTAGAGAATGGATCTGATAATGTCATCACAGGATTGAGAAGGAAGGTAGATAGAAAGAAGGGGACACAAACGGACGGTTGTGTCCTAGGTCTGTTTAGAAACATTTTACATTAAGAACGGGACTGTAAGAAGAGGTTTCGGACACAACAAAAAGTAGGGTTGTGGGTTAAATTGAGAGACGTAGAAGATGGGGGGATAAGGAGAAGTGGAAGTGGAGGGTGCTGAGTGATCGAATAAGACTCAGTCGAAAAGGAGTTTGTACGGTCCGTTCGAGGAAGGAACCCTGTAAACGTAGATGAGACACGGGTCTTGGAGAAAGTTGGAAGTCTAAACGAGTTCCCAGTGGGAGAGTTACTTCAGGTGAGACTGGAGGATAAACTTTAACGTTGGGTAGGCTAAATCCTAAATAAAGACGAGACAAAAAATTTAAAAGAAATTGATATAGGAGTGGTCCTTATGATATATTAAAATGAGAGTATCGACTGACGGAGAGGGTATCTCTTACTTTAGCGGTGTTCCCAGTACTGAAGACGGCAAAACGAGTGACGACATAGAGAACGTGGGTTTCACAAACAGATTGGGTATTTATAAGTAATTTACTTACTTAACTATCGGAGAACATACAGAATGAACAATAACAAGTATTTATAAGATCAAGGTAGAACTAAATATTGGGGGTTTATTCGTGAATAATGATGATAACGAAATGTGTTGACATTACATATAAAACTAAATGATATAAATTATTAAACGAACGAGTCGTGAGGTAAAACGAAGAGTACGAAGGAAAGACCTCTACTGAAAAAAGAAGGAAATGATTTAAGAAACAAACAAAAAATCACAGATAATCATCCTTTGAGAGTCACAATCGGACTTGTGCCAATAAAACGAATACAAGAATTTGACGTCAAATGGATACATATCTTAAGGTCTAATTATTGAAGTTTTTAGTAAGATGATAAATTTCTAAAGATAAATTTGACAACTATTTAATCGACTAATAGATAGTGGGAGAAACATACAGTAGTCGTAAATGAGACCATGAAAATGACAGAAGACAATAGAAGTTGAATTAAAATTATAAGGTTTACACTTAAATTAACTATAACACAAACCTAAGTAACATTAATAACTTAGGTATCCTTAGTACGGACACTTTTTAGGTTCTCTTAGACCTTTTAAGAGTTGATAAAGGATAAAGTTATTTAGGGGGATAAAAGGGTTAAAAGAGACCCGAAGGGACCACCGAGTCTACTATTTCTTATATGGACATTACGTCCTCTGGACCCAACTTAGGGACATAACCCTTCTAGCGGACCTCTTTCCTTGTCGTTGGGTGGGGTCAAAGAACGTACCTCTTAGGGGTACCTGTCTCCTCGGACCGTCCAATGACAGGTACCCCAGCGTTTCTCAGCCTGTGCTGACTCACTGATTGTGAAATAAAAGGGTCAAAAGAGTCAGATCTCGGGTAAACATCTACATATACAAGTGGATTGTGAATCACTAGGTACAAAGTGTTATAGAAGATAGAAAAATGGAGAGTCCGACGTAGGACCTATTGACGGGGATTATACGAAATAGCCAGTACTTTAAGGAGAACCCAACCAACCAAAACAGTGATTCAGTACAGACTGAGAACACTGGGGTAGCTGACCCTAGGTATCTTAAAGAGTTCGTCCGTATGATCTCACCAAACGGTAAAGGAAGAGGTCCCCTAGAAGGACTGCGTCCCTAACTTGGGTCCAGAAAACGTAGTGTCCGTCTAAGAAATGGGTGACTCGGTAGTCCCTTCGGGTTTTAAGGAGAATTCGAGATAGATTAAAATAGAAACTCAACAAGATAACCTGTTATAAAAATTTAAAGATTGTTGGTTAGTACAGTAAAGTTTTTTAATCGGACCATTATAAAATAGAACGAAATATGTATGTTAAAAAAGGAAGTAATTAAACGATTAGAATTTATGAATATAATACCAAATACTAACTATCGAGATGTAAAAATCCCCAATAAGGGACATAAACAATATAGACGATTCAATAAGAGTTATAAAAAGAACTTTAAAACCATTAAAACCTAGTAATGGTTTTATCGGTCCCGAAATAGATAAAGACATGTTTGTTGTCCGTAAAGAAAACGAATGTGGTTTCTTTTAAAAACAATTATAGGACTCCAATGTATAAACCGTTTACACTTTCCTTCAGGACTGATGTTCGAAAATACTTTGTCCATATAGAAGTACAAGATGGGTCACAGTTTTTGGTTCAAAATGGTTGAACAAAACAGTATAAGGGATCGGTTAATCGTAAAAAGGGGATGAGGTATTATAATACTACATATTTAAAGACTTCCATAACCGAAAATTTTCATTGAGTCAAGGTTGTAGGAGAGAACTAGGTTTCGGGGAAGAGGAGAGTAGTAAATTCAGAAGTTTCAGATTCGAGGAGTAATTTGACGACAAAGTCCGGAAACGAAGGACTTAACCAAAGGGGGAAGTAAAAAATCCTCGACCTTCACAAGAAGTGAAAAATTCAGGGATCGAGACCTTGAATTTTCTATAAAAAATAAAATATATGAGTATTTACAAAATATTACTCTCATAAAAGTCCAAAAGATGATGGTATAAGGACCTCTGGTTTCAGGAAAACCTACCAAAGTTTGTACCTCACCTAAAGTTCCTTTGGATGTAGTTTCTGTAAACGGAATTCGTTCTTCATCGGTAGTCCCGGTTCCGAGGATGTCGTATAGCCTTTATTATCCTCCTTTTCGGGACTTTATGAAGTCAGAGTACACGAGGTCACACTTCTTTGGAACTTCTTGTCCGGTCTCCTTTTCGATGAGTAAATATTTAGATTCAATTCTTAAGATGTGTAAGGTACAAGTATCAGAAAACGTCTTTCGTGACAGAAACTTTTCGTAAAAGAACGTAGAGGTTAAGTAAAATAGTATATAGTTCGAAGAACTCATAAACAGGGGAATAGGGAAAGAAACTCTCAGAATTTAAAATTCGTAAATATTCCCTTGTGTCATTCTTAACTTCCATAATAATGTGTACCAGTCTCACTGTAGCAAGACTTTGACACAGTTCAAGACTGGTATATATAAATGATAATTTTATCTGTGATTATTATGAAAGTGAGAGTCTGACATATATAGGTTAATATCAAACATTTGTAGAACACAATATTTAAGATAGGAAAGATGTTCACAAAAGTAAAACGTCCCATATAAAAGGGACAATTGATACTTTTAACCAACGTTGATGAGTAATTAACCCTGTGAATAAATATATCAGACCGTATTACACCTTACAATTAATTTCGTCACACACAAAGTTTACATGTACGGGAAAGGTTATTAATGACTTGACTGACCCTCTCCCGACGAATAGACACACCATATCATTTTAAATATATGAGATAACGAAAAACACACACACACTATGTTGTACTGAGGTCTCTGTACCCCGTAATACGAATCATTTCCCTACACTTATAGAGTAGATGTTAAAGTTTTAAGTGTTCCCGAGATTTTAGACTTTCGGAACAAAACATTAAATAAACCGTTGTTGTGGGTTGGACTTAAGAAAATCCATTTTATACTAGAGTCGACTATATTCGTGTAAACCGGGTGAATTAAACTGATAAATGTATAAAATAACTTACGTCGTGTTACGGGGTCTGGAACTGCTCCATAATGTGTTATGTGTGTATACGTTTCAACCGTACTGTAACAACAACAACAAATCAGTGATTCAATATAGACTGAGAAAACACTGGGGTACCTGACATCGGGTGTTCCGAGGAAACAAGTACCTTAAAAGGCCCGTTCTTATGACCTCACCAACGGTAAAGGAGGAAGTCCCCTAGAAGGACTGGGTCCCTAACTTGGACATGGAGGCCACAGAGACGTAACCGTCCACCTAAGAAATGGTGATTCGGTGGACAGACTTTAGGTTTTTCTAGGATTTACGACCTCGTGTGAACCAAATTATAAAAGTTTATTACCTACTACCTTAATATTATTTGATTATATTTTTGATAGTTTATAAAAAATTTTCTGATTTCATAAGTACTTAAATCCTTAGGATGTTTAATTGAAGGGACCACCGGGTCTCCAATTTCGCAGACGGAGGTTACGCCCTCTGGGCCCAAGCTAGGGACCCAGTCCTTCTAAGGGACCTCTTCCTTTACCGTTGGGTGAGGTCATAAGAACGGACCTCTTAGGGTACCTGACTCCTCGGACCACCCGACGACAGGTGTCCCAGTGTTTCTCAGCCTGTGCTGACTCACTGAAATGAATGAATGAATGTTTAATTGAGTTCTCTTGAAAGTATTTATATTAAGGAATATATTTCGAATTGTCTTTCCACTTGTATACACCATTATATTATTTTTGCATTCCGTTTTACATTCAACATTACGACATCACTTATGATAATAAAATTCATGTAAACCCTACTTTTACATTTAATTCATTAGTTATACCGTAGATTTCCTACTAACTTTTTGATCGTCTCATTCGAGGAATCTCAATATATGTTCAAACACAAAAATTTAAAATTGGGTCGTAAAGAGTTGTCGGTAATGACTATAAACTCAGGTCTCGTAAGAAACGACGTCCTCCGACAACACCCATCTGACATCCTGGGGACCGGAGACGGGTGCTCTACGGTCGTCGCGTAGAGGACGGGTTCAAGACTGCTCGTTTTGACAGAGGAGTGTGACGGTCCTTACAACGGACCACGTTGAGTCAACTCTGTGTCAGAACGGGGTTGAACACATATTCTGAAGTGACAGACATTTACATCAAAGTGTGTATACAACAATAAAATTTGTATAGTGTTTGTTGAGAACCTTTATCTATAATAATATCGGTTAAGTTGTATTCCTTTGATTCCAGGTGTCTCCAATTCTTGAAACGGGGTTGATGTATCGATGATTCACTAGTCGACCCTGAGGAGTCAGTCGAGTCGTCAACGGAGTCGGTGCAAGAAAGAGGTCGTAGTAGAACTTCTCCGATAGTCCAGTTACTTTGAACTACGTCTAACAGAAATTAAAAAAAGAAAATTCATCTTGTTACGTAGAACCTTGTACGTAATTTAGTAAAGTCGGGTTTAATAATCTTTTTACGTTTAGTTTTGATGTTACTTCATAGCGGAGTATGGTCAGTCTTACCGGTAGTAAATTTACCGACATTTATTTACAACCTCTTCCATACCTTTTTTCCCTTGGGAGAATACGGTAACCACACCTACTTTTAACTACGTCTATAAGACTTTTTGTCATACTTCTAAATTTTGTTTTTTTTTTTTTTATCTCAATGGTATACTAGGTTTTTGGAGTAAGGAACCGTATATAGACCTGTTTTATCTTAAGTTTTTCTATGTACGTTTGGATACAAGTGTCGTCGTGATAAATGTTATCGGTTTTGTATCTTACCAAGTTTTCACCCTTTCTCATACAGTTCCAACATATAACAGTGAGACGAATGAATTGAATAAATGTCTCATGTAGAATACTTTACAGTCCGCCCTACTGAGTGTTTGACCTTAATTCTAACGGTCCTCTTTATAGTTGTTGGACTCTATACGCCTACTATAGTGATTATCGTCTTTCTTTTTCCTGGATTTCTCGGAGAACTACTCCCACTTTCTCCTCTCACTTTTTCGACTGAATTTTGAGTCTTAAGTTTTTTGATTCTAGTGTCGTAGGGTAGTGGAGTGCCGTTTAGCTACCCCTTGGTCACTCTATGAAATTAAAAGAACCCGAGGTTTTAGTGACGTCTACCACTGACGTCGGTGTTTTAATTTCCTACGAACAAGGAACTTTCCTTTCGATACCGTTTGGATCTATCCCATAATTTTTCGTCTCTATAGTGAAACGACTGTCTCCAAGTACATCAGGTTCGATACAAAAAAGGTCATCAGTACATACCTACACCCTCAACCTGGTATTTCTTCGGACTCGTGACTTCTTCACTACGAAAACTTGACACGACCTCTTCTGAGAAACTCTCAGGGAACCTGACGTTCCTCTAGTTTTGTCAGTTAGGATTTCCTTTTATTGGGACTTATAAATGATCTTTCTAACTACGACTTCACCTTCGAAGTTATGAAACCGGTGGACTACACTTCTCGACTGAGTAACCTTTTCTGGCACTACGACCCTTTCTGACTCCCGTTCTCCTCTTCCCCCGTTGTCTCCTACTTTAATAACCTACCGTACTAGTTGACTTACCTACACTCAAACTCGTTTGAGGCCCTCTATCACTTCCTGTCCCTACGGACCGTACGACGTCAGGTACCCCATCTTTTCTCAGTTTATACTAAATCCCTGACTTGTTGTTCTGTACCTTTGTTGGATTTACAGGTGGCTGTCTTCTTACTTATTTCTACACCTGCTACGTACGTACGTACGTATGTACGTATGTATGTATGTTTGTATGTATGTATGTTACCTTATGATGAGTCGGTATTTTTCTTACTTTCTTACGGTGAACGTCGTTGTATCTAACTGAATCTTTAACGGTATGATGTACTTCAGTCTTTCCCTTTCTGTTTATAGTATAGTAAATACACCTTAAATTTTATACTGTGTTTACTTGTATAGATACTTTGTCCTGACTAAATGTCTGTGTCTCTCGACAGAACGTCAATGGTTCCCTCCTTCCCCACCCCCTCCTTACCTAACTCTCAAACCCCAATCTTCTACGTTCAATAATATGTATCAGTATATATCTTACCCATTTGTTGTTCCAGGATGAGATATCGTGTCCTTTGATATAAGTTATCGGACACTATTTGGTGTTACCTTTTCTTATACTTTTTCTTGTACACACACACACACATATATATATATATTTCGACTTAGTGTAACGATATGTCGTCTTTAATTGTGTTGTAACATTTAGTTTATAGTCAAGTCAAGTCAGCGAGTCAGTACAGACTGAGAAACGCTGGGGTACCTGACGTCGTGTGGTCCGAAGGGACAGGTAGTGGTTGAGGACCTCAAATGAGTTTGTGCAGGTAACTCAGTCACTAGGGTAGGTTGCTACAGTAGGAGACAGCAGGGGAAGAGGAGGGCGGAAGTCAGAAAGGGTCGTAGTCCCAGAAAAGTTTACTCAGTCAAGTAGTGTAGTTGACCGGTTTCATAACCTTAAAGTCGAAGTCGTAATCAGGAAGGTTACTTATAAGTCCAGACTAAACGAAATCCTACTTACCCAATCTAGAGGAACGTTAGGTTCCCTGAGAGTTCTCAAAAGAGGTTGTGGGGTCAGGTTTTCGTAGTTAAGAAACCACGAGTCGAAAGGAATATCAGGTTGAGAGTGTAGGTGTGTACTGATGATCTTTTTGGTATCTAAACTGATGTGCCTGGAAACGACCGTTTCATTATAGAGACGAAAAATTATACGACAGATCCAACCAGTATTGAAAAGAAGGTTCCTCGTTTACAGAAAATTAAAGTACCGACGACAGTGGTAGACGTCACTAAAACCTCGGGTCTTTTTATTTCAGACAGTGACAAAGGTGACAAAGGGGTAGATAAACGGTACTTCACTACCCTAGCCTACGGTACTAGAATCAAAAGACTTACAAATCAAAATTCGGTTGAAAAAGTGAGGGGAGAAAGTGAAAGTAGTTCTCTGAGAAATCAAGAAGAAGTGAAAGACGGAATTCACACCATATTAGAGTATAGACTCCAGTAATTATAAAGAGGACCGTTAGTTGGTGTGAAGTTACTTTATTAAAAAAAATTTTTTAGTAGTAAAGTCCCGTGTGTCGTCTACTGACGAATCTTTTCAGTGAACAGAGACCCAGATTCGGTATTCGTCTAGTGTCCGTACGGTTTACCTTAGTCCACAAAAGTATGAATGTTAAGAACGATCCGTTGTTGAGAATACCCATTCCTTTTGGTCGTTGTATTCGACCAAAATTATTCGGACACGGTATCTTTAGGGAAACATAGAAGAATGGTTATTAGAGTTTGATATTTTAGTGAATTTTATTAAGATTTATAAAATTTACCTTATAATGTTACTGGACATTATTTTTTCTAGGGACTTTTAGTAGTACGTTGGGTCTTTTAATCAAGGGTTACCAAGGTCAGTAAATTTTAAGGTAAGTCTCTGGTCCATCCTAGTGTGACGGAATTTACGTATTATCCTCTCGTAAAAGTTAACGTACGAATAGAGATTCCGAAATTTAGAAGTACTTCAAATAAACTGTGACTCGGACTATTCCTCGTCGTGTCTATGACTTCGCCCACGTGTCAATCAGGGTTGAGAAAAGGTTAAATGATAGCTGTTAAGGTCACTTTGGACCGTCTTAGTGGTGTGATAATTACGTTCAAGTAAAAGTTTACAGTGGAAACACAGTTTATCAAATAAGGGTTCTCTAGAACATTAAGTGTCAAGTCTTCGTATTAAAAGAGTAGGTAGTTTACTTTTACTAATTCGTATAAAAAAATGCTGTCGACGTAAGATGTACCAATAAAAAATATTGGCCACGTATTCGTGTGTGTGCAGTGTAAGTCATTATCAGTAGTTTTAATGTCATACAATAAATTTTCCGTTTTTCAAGTCCACTAACCTGGGAACAGACGATGTTTACTTAGGAGTCGACTTTTTATTACGAAAAGTGGATAAATTTTAAATTTATTTGGACAAATATATTTTTATTTTGACATAATGAATTTTATGAAAACGATCAGTGGACCTTAGACCGTAAGGGACGTAAAGACCCGATCAAAATGAACAAGGAATAATTCTGTAATAAAAAAGCTGATGAACGTCCGAATGTCGTTTTAACTTTCGTGTCTTTAAAGGATATACGGGGACAGGGGTGTCTATGTACCGGAAGGGGTAATAGGTATATGGGATAGTTTCACCATGTAAACAATGTGAACTCCTTGGTCTAACTGTGTAGTAGAGGGTTTGGGTATCAAATGTAATACCAAGTTGAGTACTATAAAATATAAAATATCCAAACCTCTTTACTTGTTACTGTATGTAGGTAGTAATACCCTAGTATGTCTCATAAAAGTGACGGGATTTTTAGGAGACACGAACTGGATAGTAGGAAAAATGGGACTTTCGGTGACTAGAAAAACGACAGAGGTACGGAAAAGGATTCCCGAGTCCACCATTTCTTAGAAAGACACTACACCCTCTGGACCCAAACTAGGGACCCAACCCTTCTAAGGGATCTCCTCCCGTACCGTTGGGTGAGGTCATAAGAATGGACCTCTGAGGGGTACCTGTCTCCTCGGACCTCCCGATGTGTGTTAGGTACCCCAGGGCTTCTCAGTATGTCTTACGTCGTTGATTCGTATCGTGCCGTGTACGGAAAAGGTCTTACATTATATATAACAACCTTAGTATAGTGTACATCGAAAAAGTTTGACTGAAAGTGAATTAGTATAAATGTATACCAAGGAAATACGGAAAAGTACCGAACCGTCGAGTAAAGAAAAATCGTGATTTTATAGTAACAAACCGACATGGTGTCAAATAAATAACAGTGGATGACTTAATGAAAGTGGTGGTCATGATACCACTTACATTTCAAACTATGATATTTCTTGTTATAACGGATCCTTGGACCTTACAAACCGGGTACTTAGTTCCATTTAACCTACACCAGTTCGTCCTTTACCGTTCTAACTACAGCTGATTTGTAGTTGTAGGATCCTTAGTCACTTGATTTTACTTGCCCGATGATACCCACTCTTAGGGAATCTTCTTTACCTCACCGGGAGTATCAATTGTTTTCTCAGGTTTTACGTCATGGACGCACGTCGGAATTTTTGTTGTCTCCACAGAGTCGAGTAAAGGTTCCGATTGGTAAGTTGTGGCATCATTGGGTGTAGATACGGGGGTGGTGGCTACGGTTTCTTCGATGTCAAGTTACCAAGACACTTCCGGATGTTGTAGAAAATCTTGATTGTGTTTGTGTGTGTGTTTCTATAGGAAAAGTAGTATCCCCTGACCTTACGTTTTCGCCCTTCAATTCTCCATGGTCCCTATTGTCTGTTCAAACCGGAACCTCATGTTTTACTTCGTCCCGTTTCCGAGTGTCTCAAAACACTTCTCTTGTTCGACCAGTATCGTTTGTGGTAAAAAGGTTGTTGGGTTCTCTATTGATGTGTACCTGTAGTGGGTCTACCAGTTATTGTTTTAGTCTAACTAATACAAGAAACGTCGACTTCTACCTTTTCGAGATATGTCAGTCGTTTTTGTTCTGGACCTCGACTGACTCCGAATCTGTTACTCGATGAATAACGAGTAATAAAGTTTTAAGTCCGAATTTTACTTCTTTCATCCTTTTGGTGATCCGGTAAGTACATATTGGATTTCGTCTAGGGGATACTAATATGTCACCTCCACTAATTATCTAAGTTCCCCAATCTAGACCATCTCACGGACTTCTTGACACCTTTCCCCAAGTATTGTAACATGTCCTCCGTCACTACTTTTAGTAAGGTTTCTTCTTCTTTACGTTCTTTCGTTTCACCAACAGACTCCTCCGAAATGTTTATCAACTCCCCTCTTCTCTTCGTTTTCTGTTCCCTTTTTCTATATGGGTTGACTTACGTCTCAAGGTCTTCTATCGTTCCTCTCTATTCTTCCGGAAGTTCCTTGTTACGTTTCTTTGTCTCCTTTTGTTATCTTACCCTTTCTGATCTTTAGAGAAGTTCTTTAACCTCTATGTTTCCCTTGTAAAGTACGTTCCTACCCGTACAATTCCTGTCTTTGACACTCCTGGATTATCTTCGTCTTCTCTGATTCTTCTCCACCGTTCTTATGTGTCTTCTTGATAAGTTTCTCCAAAATTACGGGACCTATTGGTGCTACCATACCAGTGGGTGGAGCTTGGTTGTAGGACCTCATACTGCAGTTCACCCGAAATCCTTCGTAATGATACTCGTTTCGATCACCTCCACTACCTTAAAGTCGATTCGATAAAGTTTAGGATTTTCTGCGACAATTTCACGACGTAAGTTATACAGTCTTTTAAACCTTTAATACACTTGTTACCGGTGTTCTGACCTTTTCCGGTCAAAAATAAGGTTGGGTTTCTTCCCGTTACAGTTTCTTACAAGTTTGATGGTAGTCAACGTAAGTAAAGTGTACGATCATTATAATACGAGTTTTAAGAGGTTCGAGCCGAAGTCGTCATATACTTGGTTCTTGAAGGTCTACATCTTCGACCCAAAGTTTTTCCGTTTCCTTAGTCTCTAGTTCAACAGTTGTATGTAACCTAGTACCTCTTTCGTTTTCTTAAGGTATTTTTTGTAGATGAAGACGAAGTAACCGATGTGATTTCGGAAACTGTCACACCTAGTGTTGTTTGACACCTTTTAAGAGTTTCGCTACCTTCATGGTCTGGTGGAATAGACATAGGAGTCTTTGGATACACACCCAGTTCTTCGTTGTCAATCTTGGTCTGTACCCTGTCGTTGGACCAAGTTTTAACCCCTTACTCATACTGTTCCGATATATAACGGTGAGACGAATGAACTGAATGTCCATCTCATGTACACATTTTACGACCCGACTTATTTAGTGTTTGACTTTAATTCTAAAGGTCTTTTTTATAGTTGGTGGAGCCTATACATCTACTATGGTGAGATTACCGTCTTTCACTTCTTCTTGATTCCTCGGAGAACTACTCCTACTTTTTCTCCTTCACTTTTTCGACCGAACTTTGAGTTGTTAGTTTTTTGATTCTAGTACCGTAGTTCAGGGTAGTGAAGTATTTTTTATTTTACCCGTTTTCTCCTTCGTCACTGTCTGGTAAAGAACCCGAGGTTTTAGTGGTCCTTACCACAGACTCGGTACTTTAATTTTCTGCGGACGAGGAACCTACCTTTCGATACTGTTTGGATCTGTCGTATAGTAACATAATTCTTCGTCTCTATACTGAAACGGTTGTTTTCAGGTCTACTGTTTTCAAAACCAAAAAGGTCATCGGTACATATCTACAGTCTCAACCTGGTAGTTCTTTCAACCTGGAAATTCTTGACTTTTTGACTACAAAATCTTGACACTACGACCTCTTCTGAGAACTCTCAGGGAACTTGTCGTTCCTCTAGTTTGGTCAGTTAGGATTTCCTTTAGTTGGGACTTATAAATGACCTTCCTGACTACGACTTTGACTTCGAGGTCATGAAGTCGGTGAATTATGTTTCTCAGTTGAGTAGTCTTCTCTGGGACTACGACCATTTCTAACTTCAGTTTTCTCTACCCCCACCGTCTCCTACTCTAGTAAGTTATCGTAGTGGGTGAGTCATCTATACTTAAACTCGTTCAAGGTCCTCTATCATCTTCTGTCCTCGGACCACAAGACGTAAGGTACCCCAGTGTTTCTCAACCTTTTACGAATCGTTGACTTGTTGTTTCGACTTCACGTGACACCGACTGAAGTACAAAACCGTTAATATTTATGTCGACACTATTTGTGTACATGTCCAAAGACGTACCTGTATTTAAAAGTTGATGAAACCCGTTAATGGTTCCTTGTGTTGACGGTCTAGAATACCATTGTAATCCAAACCAAAACATTCTTCGACAGAAGGTTTCACTGACATAATAAAATGTAAGGGTTTTCATTACTTACTCTTAAAAGACTGGTGAACGAGAAGGACTTGGTCCCCCTTTCCCTATACCGTTGAAGGTTGGGTTTAGAGGTCGAGGTAAGAGAGACTAGGGGTCCCTCGATCCAATACGGTCCACGGTAGTCGTGAGACCCTATCCTTTCAGTCTTCATATCGGGAACTGGTCGAGGGTCTTCTCAACATTGTAATCTACGGACTTATTTGTGAAAGGAAGGGGTCCCTCTTCATCCGTCGGTACCAAAAACAGGTGAACGAGAAATGACTCGGTTCATCTCCACGATACAGAAGATAGTTGGGTTCGACGGAAGAGGTAAGAGGAGTTTCGTCGATCGGACACGGTATAGGGACTTTAGACATTCTGGTCCCTCTGTCGTCGGACAGGAGACCCCTTATGGGAATCTTTTCAATTCTACGACCTATACACTTGGTTGAGAAAGTAAAGGAACACCTTTCGATCCTCGACTATGGATATTAAGGGTCAAAGACTATTATGAAAGTTGTAAAGAAGATAATAGTTCTATTGTCTATCTACAGAGTTATATTGTTTTACATTACAGTAAATTGTAATAAGTTGTAAGAAGAGGACAGTAAACTCGGTAACTTTGATAGGTTAGTCAAAGTCACTGTATCGAACATACATTGACCATTCTTAAGTCATTCCTTTTCTCTTTTTGGATAGTTCAGATTACAAAGTTTATTTGCAAACGACCTTCGGCTATTTTAGTAGATTTCTACGGTCAAGAGTTTGTTTTAGATATCAGGAGAAATTATACAAATATATTCTAAAAAAAAAGATTAAAGGGTAGTGACAGACGTATGACGAATTAAAAATTTTAAAGAAAAAGACATTATTTTGCATGACTATAAGATTACATGGAGAGAAGAAGTAAGGGAAGACTTCTTAATGTAAGAACACGGGAGACAAGGAGACATACGGTACACTCGGGGTAGTCAGACAGTGACTTTTCACTTTTACTTTCACCTCTCAACACAGACTAAGAAGTGTTGGGGTACCTGATATCGGACGTCCGAGGAGACAGGTACCTTAAAGGTCCGTTCTAATGACCTCACCCATCGGTAAGGGAAGAGGTCCCCTAGAAGAGTTAAGTCCCTAGTTTGAACCCAGAGAATGTAACGTCCGTCTAAGAAATGGTAGACTCAGTGGTCCCTTCAGGGGACAGACAGTGATGTTGGGGTGCTGAAGGGAGTGTTGAAGGTCAATGTTCCTGGGAGTTAGTGAAGACTCGACCAGGACGAGAACGGGACGAGGGGGTCGTTTCCTTTGTCTCGAGAGTCAAACCGACGTTAAGTGAAGGTTGGTAACAGATTTAACAGGAGTCGAAGACCTAGTTTAATTGAATAAAGTGAAGATATCAGACAATCTACCAATAAAAAGACAATGTCATTTTTATAAAGGTTTTTTCACAATATTTGAAGTCAAGGATTTACTTTTCTAAAAGATCCGATAAAATTAAGTAACACTTAACTATTATAAATTGTTATGTTTGTTTTTCATTCTCCCCAGACTAAAGGAGTGAAGAGTCCCGAAAAGAATGAGTACACTCATGGAAGGACCTTATGGAAGTCTTTACATAAGAATGTTCGTATTTTTTATTTTAAAGGTAATATAAATGTATTATTGTAAGAGTCTAGAGATGAATGTTGGTTCTTACAAAAGTTATAAGTGACCACAAAAATTGATTTGTACTCAAAAGACGTTATGAACATAGAGTTTTGAATAAACCTTTATTTACACGATTTAAACTTATTAAAATACACTTGTCCCTCAGAATGTTATATCTTTAACCATTTTTGAAAGATACAATGAATCTTTTCTACTCTTTTCCCTGTGTCACTCATGTCTTTTGTTTGTTTGTTTTTTGACTTGGTAAGAAACCCTGAGGTCGAAGGGAGTCTAATACGTAATTCATTAAGTGTGTGACTAACCTCTGATCATATGTCAGCGGGGGAACAGGTGCCCAAGTGAAAGACGTCAAAGTCGATTTGAGAGTTGGTTTAATTTTTTTATAATTTACCTTTTAGAGTCTTTATTCGTTAAGTATATAAATTTAACACAGGGTAAGACTCCTTACACTACTTTAGAGACACCAAGACGGGGTGTCTTACACTTAGTTGGGAAATAACGGGTTATCTTTTACTGATCGACAGACCCCAAAGTGTCCGCCGAGTCACAATTTCTTAGGTGGGCGTCACGTCCTCTACGCCCAAGTTAGAGACCCAGTCCTTCTAGGGGACCTCCTCCTTTACCGTTGGGTGGGGTCCTAAGAACGGACCTCTTAGAGTACCCGTCTCTCCTTGGACCGTCCGATATCAGGTAGCCCCACGTTTTCTCAGTCTGTACTGACTCGCTGATTTGTTGTTCTTCGACACATCGAATAGGTTACTGTCAGTTCCGTGGTTGTCACGAATACAAGTTCAAAAGGAATAAAATGAATTATTACCGGAGTTTCACTTTCTCATCATTAGGACCGTTAAGTCGGTTTCTCTTCGACAATGAAGTCATCTTTCTGTCTCTCTTCTGTATTGCGTGAAAGAAATTCACTTTTCCATTTTCAAGAGTTGAATTATTCCTTTTTTTTATAGTATGCCACTCCAACGATTATAGATGTCATTCTTACTTAGAAGTCAGGTATTTCAACACTTTTCCTTTTTCTTTAAGCACTAACAAAGTGACAACGTGGAGTCTGAAGTTTTCAGTACCGGTATCCCGTGTTCACGAATCGAGTCTACCTTTTCCGTAATTTACACATGTTATTCTGTAAAACTCTCTCTGTGGTGTAAGTACGTTGAAAATAATGTCACATAACGATTTTAACAAGGTAAAATAATAACCGATGAGAGAATAACACAGATTGAATAAATAAATTATTAATAAATAATAATGACAATTAGAGAATGACACAGATTAAATATTTAATTTGATAGTACTTATACATACATATCCTCTTTTTGTGTCATATAAATCCCAATCTATGATAGAGCCGTACGAAACCCCCAGAACCTTATATGGGTGACACCGATTCCCTCTGATGACATGTCCTACAAAAGTTTGATTCTCAAATGGTTCGACTCCGTTTCTGAAGATGAACGGATGTAGGGGTCTGCAACATCCTACATTTTTATACATTTGAAGTCTAGAAACTTGGATCCAAGTCTGGGGACTGGATAGTGAATCTCAGAATACCGGAAACCGATTAGTGATTTGTAGGGACTTCAAGTCAAGGGTCAATATTTTACCCTTCTTATTGATGGAAGTGACGTCTGTATTCTTTTATTCAATTTAAATACATTGTTAGATTCGTGTGTCATGTGGACTTTTTCGTAATCGAGAAAAGTTGATCTTTTTCTTAAGGGGTTCAACATGGGACTTCCATGATTGCATGAAGTGAACCAAATATATAATGAACTTTTTACGATAAAGAGAACTTATTAGTCTAGTTCATATAGTTAAACTATCCAGGATGTGATTAGTTGTTTTCAATAAGTTGTAAAAAATTGTTTTTTCCGTCGTAGGAATTATTATTTACTGAAAAAAATTTTTTGTGACTTAATAGGTTGTTCATGAATCATTCGTGAAAAATTACAGAGATAAGTCCAATAGTAGGAGAGGTAGGAAACTCTTCCCGAGTCAGAACGGTCTTGTCCGGAGACCCGAAAAAACCATGTTTTCGTACTCCCTTCCTTTTTCCTAGTCTTAGTCAGAGTCCAACTCCTTTCGCATTCTCTTCTTTCCATACACTCGTCTGAAATTCTTTATACTCCCTTCACTTACCCCCTCTTTTACCACTTAATCATTAATTGTACCACTAATACATCTGGGATCGTATCTCAAGTTCTTTTCGTTCATTTCGAGTATTTAACCATAAGTAAAGTCAGAATCCTGACACAAAAAAGTTGATGTTTTACCGCGTGCATACGTGTGTGTGTGTGTGTGTGTGAATATGTACGGTTAAATTCACAATACTTCGTCTTCATCATTAATCCCGTACACTCTTTCCTGAATGAGACTACACCCACCGCGACTACTTCTTGTGTATTATGAAGGGACTCCCTCCATTTTTCGATTTCCATTCTTGTTTTTACAAACAAGAGTGAGACGAATTGTTATCGTTCGTACAAATATTCCGAATGTTACGTGGTACGAGACGAGGTTCGTCAAGAATACATACAGAATTGAGAGAAATAGGAGGGTTGGTGGGATACTTCATCCATTTTAATAAAATGATGATAATAAATGATAATGGTTTTAGTGACACCTGGCCCTGACACCGGTACTTTAAGTTTCTGCGAACGAGGAACCTTCTTTTCGATACTGTTTAGATCTATCACACAATTTTTCGTCTCTGCAGTGTAACGGTTGTTTCCAGACAGATCAGTTCCTATATCAAAAAGGTCATCAGTACATACCTAGACTCTCAACCTAGTATTTCTTCCGACTCGTGACTTCTTAACTACAAAAACTTAACACCACGACCTCTTCTGAGAACTCTCAGGGAACCTGGCGTTCCTCTAGGTTGGTCAGTTAGGATTTCTTTTAGTTGGGATTTACAAGTGACCTTACGGACTACGACTTCGACGTCATGAAGTGATGGTGGACTACGTTTCTCGACTGAGTGACCCTTTCTGGACTACGACCCTTTCTAACTCCCGTCCTCCTCTTCCCCGACCGTCTCCTACTTTACCAACCTAACGTAGTCACTGAGTTACCTGTACTCAAACTCGTTTGAGACCCTCTAACACCTCCTTCCCTTCGGACCGTACGACGTCAAGTGCCCCAGTGTTTCTCGACCTGTACTGACTCGTTTGACTTGTTTAAAGGAAATTGTTTACTCCTTTGACTCAGTTTTCCACCACTTCATTTAACATGTTTTGGTTATGGGAGCTTTAAACTTAGGTATGTCAGACTGAGGAATAAAAACTGTTGACAAAGTAATTGTGTTTAGTTCGTTTAATTTGAGAGGATTCGTTAGACACCAGAAGGGATCACCGAGGCGGACGTTAAGCCCTCTGGGCTCAAACTGGGGACCCAACCCTTCTACGGGACCTCCTCCCGTACCGTTGGGTGAGGTCATAAAAACGGACCTCTTCGGGGTACCTGTCTCTTCGGACCACCCGATGTCAGGTATCCCAGTGTTTCTCAGTCTGTGGTGACTCGCTGATTCGTGTGTGTGTGTGTTCGTTAGATAGGGATTGAATCTAATTAAGTTGTAAAGTTCGACCTAAATATGTAAATTATATAAACTAAACACTCATGAAGTGGAGGGACTATTCATGAATGAATTCACGTATTACGTATTAGGAAATAATTTAGATTACTTAATTTGTGATATACATACATGAAACTATACTGTAATAGAACATATAATGTTTGTAAATTTTATGTTTATTAGTAGGACTTCAGTTGTGTTTTCGTAGGTCTACTCAAAAAAACAAGAAAAAGACACAAGTTAAATAAAAAATAAAAAGATCCTAACGTCTCAGGTTGATATCCAGTGACCCTCTCCATGTT
This sequence comes from Capra ibex, assembly GCA_006410555.1. NCBI lineage: Eukaryota > Metazoa > Chordata > Mammalia > Artiodactyla > Bovidae > Capra > Capra ibex. The sequence continues at coordinate 49,943,388 of SJYO01034137.1, read as the reverse complement.
ATGGTCTAATCCTCCCGATTATAAAGACCCGGTTTTTAAGACAGTTTGTCATCATAATGAGTCACCAATTTCTAAATTCTGACCTGTTTCGAAGGTTCCCGATCGTCGAGGGTCGTGTTAAGATGACTTCGGGAAGACATGTCGACGATATAATTATCCCGGGAACCCAGTTACCAATAGTCTCCTCTACCCAGACTAAGGGACGTATGGGACTTAAGTTAGCAATGGAGGTATTCGTTCAGAAAAAATCGAAGATAAACATAACAGATTAAACGCATCCGTCTTAAGAGTGGGTGGTGTATCCAATGAAGATTAAAGGAAGTACAGTTGTAAGAAGAGTATAAAAAAAAGAAGAACCTTAAGGTTGGTGGTGAGTTATCTACTAATGTTCTGTATAAACAACTTTAAAAGTGAAAAATAAGGTAATATTTATCCCCCATGACCACACGAAGGTCCACCATAACTGTTCTCCTGGACTTTAGACGGGGGTCTAGTGTCGGTAAGAAGGGATCCACCTAGGGTCCCTTCCATCCAAATGTCTTATTACTATTCATTTACCTTCACTTCAGGATGAAATAATTAGTCGACCTTTTGTGAGATTTCGGTGGAGGATGGATTCCCGTCTTTTCCTTCTTCACCTTTTTACACATTTGGTACGGGTGTATACGGTGTGAAGGTGGGGAAACTTTCGGGGAGAAGGTCTTTAACTCGACTTGGTCATTTAACTCGACTTGATACTACTGTTCAGTCTAGTGACAAAGAGTAAAATACCGTCTTGGTCTTTCTCCATATTTTTTAACGTCTCTCTCTAAGAGAACTTTACTAAGGGGAACTCCGGAATTGATAGGAACCAACATAAGAAAAGTGTCTAGCTGAATTTTCTTGTGTTACTTGTAACAGTAGAAAAAGTATTTATAAGTACATATGGAGTAGTAAGTACTTTCCGTGGTTGTGTAGAGTCTCTGGTTGCCTGATCATAAACTTAGGGAGAAAACTGATCGAGGACCAAGACACTTGAACCCGTTTACCAAATTTGAAAGGTCCGGAGTCCAGGTGTGTAAACGTTTTACATAAGTTAAGGTTGATGAATGACTTCGATACTACTACTATTTCACTCTAATGTCTAAATTTTATATCCTGTCTATCGTGAGTGTCTATAATCAAGGGAGTAAGTCTTTGATGGAGTAGAGAAGTTGACTTTATTTAACGAGAGGAAACGACTTCTTATGTCGAATGAAGTCAAACCAAGTAGGTTCAAATATTATATTTTGTTATATAGTAGCCGGATACTTATCACTGACACAGTGATAGTGAACGAGGAAACTTAAAGTTTCAATATTGTTAATGGGTTCCGATCAAGTAATGAGAGTAAAATTTTATTTATTCTGATAAATGCAAGTTCCTCTTTACTATACAGGAGTCTTAACATCCATATTAAGTACAATCGATACCATCCGGCACCAGCAATCATGAGATCTAGAAACGGTTTACACTAAGGTATAACTGATTAGTGTTGAGTGACTTACCTTATCGAAGTATTATAGGATGACGTCGATGTACTGGATGAACATCTGTCGTAAAAAGAATCCGAGAAACGAGTAAAAAGAGTTTTAATTTGTTTTCCAAATCCAAGTACTCTTTTATTTTCTAGAGGTGGGTAAAATACAATATCCTCAAAAATTTTTTGTTTTAATATAGTCTGGTTTTCTGCCAAATAAATACTGTCTTAGTAACCTTCATCCCGTACTTAACGAGCATTAAAATTTAATGTCGGGGTAAAGTTAAATGAAGGTACAGAATGGTGTCCTTATGAGTTAATGGTAACTCGTCCTAGCACGAATTCGGTGTTAAACGACGTTCGTACGTAAGGATACCGAAGTGAAGAACCGACCTACGGAAGCCTTTCCTTGTTTTTGAATTGGTGTGGTGGAAGTAGAAAATTCGGTTTTCGGTCAACGATGTCCTCTCGTTTTTTGTAGTTATTCTATTTATCTTTTACAAGATAAAATGAAACTTCTGAACTTAAGTCAAGACGTGGGGGTACATATTAATTATTAATAAGAATTTACGTTTACGGGTATTTATATTTTACCAGTCAGGTATAAAGACCCACGGAATGAAAACGACGAATTTTCCAACTCGTATTCACGTTAAGAAAGATGAACCTTTCTTTCTTTTTTCGTTCGTGTGTTAATCGATGTCTTTCGGTCCAATGGTATCGTTGTACCGTTCCGATTTTACTAGAAAGTTTGAAAACGTCGTGACACACAGTTTCCTTTCAAACTCGAGAAAGTAGGAGGAAGGACCCTACCTTTTCCGTGTGAAACAAAAGTAGGTTTTCCTCGTAGACGAAGAAATACTAGAAGAGGTTCATAGAACATCGACGACTTTACTTCCATATATCCTGATTTTTCTGACCTGATAAGACTCATGACACCCATGGTTCGAATGTAAAATTTGTCGGATAGGACTGGGTCGGAGTTGGTCTTACTGGAAGGATAAGGGTGTCTGGGGGTTTAGGACGAGACTACGTTGTGAGTCTTAACTCTGTCTTTTAAGGTCACGAAATACTTGAAAAAGTCTCTTGTTTTGTGTATTTCGGGGGTTTTACCATAAATGTTTTGATCGTATTGGTACTATAATTTCAATTTTTTTTGTATCAAGTTCTTTTTTCTTTTTTGTGATCCAGTTAGAGTGGATAACTAATATCTACATTATATAATTATGATCGATTTTACGAGTGTTTGGTTAGACGTGTACAATTTTTTATGTGTTTGGTCCTTTTAGTTACTAAGAAATTATAATACTCAGGTACTCACCTCTTATGTTGTAACTAAGTTTAATCTTTAATAATCTTTGTAACTGGATATCACTTATTAATAAGTTTAATTTTTCGTCACCAGGAGAGTTATTCAGGACCTTTTAATAAACTGTTCAAACCATGGTATAGAGTTATGTTTACATTTTTTAAGAAACTTTGGTCCTTTTCTTCTCGATGAGATATTTGTGTTACAATTTGTCTTGAAACGACGTCAAAGTATCGATAAAGACTTCAGTTTTAGACTTTTTCTTACAATACCAGTGTGTAAAGATTTCTCCCCACGGTCCTAAGGAAAGAGGAGGGGTACACGGGAAGTTTGAGTTCGGACCATTCCCACCTCTCCCGAAGTCTAGTATACTGATTACTGGTCTCAGACTAAGTCCCCCAGATTCCAACTTCGGGTTTTTTGACTTAAAAATTATGGTGAGGTTTCATATCCCTTATAACATGATTTCTTTCTCTTTCTATTGTTACCCAAGGTCTTAAAATCGTCAATAAAGACTTATTACTTACTCCTTTACGTCCGACCTCTTGTCTTGTTTTTATCAGGTATTTCTTGTAGTATAGACTTTACGAATAAAGGTCTCCGGTCTCCTGAAGGGTTCGGGTTACGGAGTGTTATCACCCGTTTTCGTGTCCTAATATTCAGTGTGTCTACTCCGGTGGTGTAATCATCTAGTACGACACCTGTGGTTCACTGTAGTCTTATCGAGAACCTTTGTTTTCAAGACTCATGTTAGTATAGTTCCAGTCGAGTATTGTCTTTGGAGTATCGGTTTGTTTTAAGTTTTATTTGAGACTATTCCTTGCGAACACAAGAACAGACAGATTAGGTAGAGACTCGGAGGAAGTCCAGAATTTTGGTCTTTGTTAATTTATCGCTCTTGTTCATCTTTATCCAAACGTGAACATCTCAATGCTTCACACACGGGTATGGACTGTCTTTGAGTACTGAACGACGAAATTAAGATTTTCAAGTCGAAACATTTTCTACAGGTTTTAAAGTAGATGTTCTTATTTTCTTTGTTTGTGAAAAAGGAAAACGGGTGCTTAAAAAGTGTAAAAGGAGGTTTTGTCCTTATCATTGGAAGATTCTTCACCGGTAATGTCGAAAGACTGGTCCTACGGAAGTCTGTCCGACGAGAGTACCCTAGATGTAAAGATTTTTAGATAACTGGAACCTGACGAACTATGTTTATTTTAATTCTCGGACGAATATAAGATAGTAGATGGAAGATCTCCTTCCCCTCTCTAACCATCTTTTATTATTTTGGTAGAATTAGTAATAAGAAGAATACTTTCCTCATAATCATCCCCTTTCACGATAAAAACCTAGTGTTAAAGACCATCAAGAAAGGTTTCCTTCAGAAAAACAAAACTTATGGAATTACTCAAAACACTAATCTTCGACTCTTTTTCATGAAACGAAGTGTGTGTGTGTTTTTATTTGTTTGTCATTCTTCTCAAACCTCAATGGACACGATAGGTCCCCGTTTTTCTTAACCTCTCTTCTTGACCTTTCCCCTTTTCTCTCTCCGTCAGTTCTACCACATACCGGTCTTAGATACTCACCACTATGGTGACTACTTTTTTGGAGTCCAATGTCTCCTACTTTTTTTTTTTTAAGGATTAAACTTTACCGTGAAGACATCTTATTTAGACAGGTATTGGGTGACATCAAATAGTCATCTCAGATAGTGTATGTAGACGGGATTCTGTTATCGAAAATACTTATGACACGATTTCCAAGTATAAACCCTAAGGTGTACCATCTCATTTTCTTCGTTCGTTTCTTCCCACTAAGTTAAGGACTTAATTAAGACTCCTTTATCAAAGCGTAGTCTACACTCGTATTATATTTGGGGACTTCTCTAGAAACTTTATGTGTAACATACCTTACCCTTCGAGATTCGTTAGAATAGATCTATAATCATCTTCCTTCTGTACGGTGGTAGAGTAAAGGTTCTTTATGTTAATATTGTTTATCCCTTCTTTTTATAAATTTTAAAGAGTGTGAGTATTATTCCGGTGTAGGTCTCTTTGTTCGGAAATGTAAACTCATAGATAGGAAATTCGTTATTAAAAAGGAGAAGAGACATAGAGATACGCGTCTGTGTATGGGTGACCAAAATAAATTTATCTGAGTCCGTTAAGAAATTAGTATGTAAAATTTGAAGGTAAGGGGTGTTTTAAGTAAGACTCAAAAAGAGGTTTACGGTGTCTTAAAGTGTTTTCTAATTTTTAAGTGATGTTACAGTCTTTATCTCTCATTGTAATAGTAATGGTGTTAGACCCTCATGTCATTCAACTTCGAAAAACCTTGACCTAAATCTATTTTGATAAACCTACGGTTGTATACTATATTAGACTCAAAAACGAAGTGTTTAATTCTCAATGGATTTTCTCTATGTTTCTACTGGGGGGTGGTTGACGGGAGTTTTGGTTCTTACTTCTCGGATCGGGGTAGTCGGTTGTGAGACATTGGGAAACTGAGACGGTAAATAAACATTCAAAAGGTAGGAGAAATAACATGTATTAACAATTTTTTTTTTTTTGGAACGTTATATTTTCGCATATGTTACACTACTCAATTAGAACACTTTTCTAAAGGGTAGTGAATATGGATTTTTCCTTACTTTAACGTAGTAGGTCAATGAAAAGAACTCTGACTAATCGTTCAAAGTTGATATGTTATCATAATAGTTGATGTCAGTAATACGATATGTAGTTTAGGACTCTTGAATTAGTAGAATATTCACTTTTTAAATATGCGAAAATGGTTAGAGAGGGGTAAAGAAGATTGAGGATCGGGGACTGTCGGTGATAAGATGTAACAAAGATCTTTAACTTAAAAAAGGGATTCTTAAGTATATGTTCACTATGGTAAACAGAAAGAGATATACCGAGTGTATTACGGGAGTTCCAGATAATAGAGTCTACCGTCCTAAAGGAAAAAATAGTACCGACTTATAGAGTAGCACACACACACGCACACACACGTACACGCACACATACATTGCGTAGTGTAGAGGAAACAGGTGAAAAGGTACCTACCTGTGAATCTAACAAAGGTATAGAACCGATGATACTTATTATGATGTGACTTAAGTTACTTATATATCTATTGAGAAACCATAGTACGAAAGTAAAAGAAACTTATATGTAGGTCTTCACCCTAACGATCTGGTATACCATCAAGATAGGAATTAAAGAACTCCTTGTATGTATAACGAAAGGGATCTCTAACATGGTCAAATGTGAGGGTGGTTGTCACATCCTCCCTAGGGAGGAGAGGTGTAAAAGTGGTCGTAAACGATAGAGAACAAAAAAACTATTATCTACAGGGTTGTCCACACTTCACTATTTAATAATATCAGATTAAACATAAAGGAACCAATCACTACAACTTGTGGAAAGGGACATGGATAACCGGTAAATATACAAAAGAAACCCTTTTACGGATAAGTCTAGGAATCGGGTTAAAAATTTGAATCACAAATAAAACGACAACTCAACATGGTTAAATAACACAATAGTTGGGGACTAGAGTACATACCAAACGTTCATAAAAGAAGGTAAGGTATCTAACAGAAAAGTAAAACAACCAAGAAACCGACACGTCTTAAAAATCAGACTAAGTCAGGGTACACAAATAAGAACTAAAATGACGGAAACGAGAGTCACAGTTTAGGTTTTTTACTGACGATTTTAGTTATAGTTCCTTGATTTAGAGGACAAAAAGAGGATCCTTAAAATGTCAAAGTCCAGAATGAAAGTTCAGTGATTAGACAATATTCAACCAAAACACACATACCATATTTTGTCCCTGAGGTAAAATAAGAAAACGTACACCGACAGGTCAAAAGGGTTGTGGTAAACGATTTCTTTGATGTTAAAGAGGTAGTAGATAAGAACCACAGAAACATTTTTTAATTAACTGGTATATACGTACCGGTATATACACAGTAATAAAGACCCGAGAGATAAAGTGAGGTAACTAGATACTCAGACATAATACGGTTATAATATAGTGAACTGTGGTAGAACTCGGTCGTAAACTAATAAGGGAGTGGAGAACCGTGTACTCACACCAAAGGGTAAACTGTGAATCCTAAAGTCTCCCACGAAGAGAAGGGGTTCGAAGAATCCCTTGAGACAAGAGTTCGTCCCTGTCAAGAGAGGAATTCTCCTTATAGACTCAGTCTACATGTCTGTCATTTAACGAGTAATATAATGGTTGTAGATTGTCGTGCTTGAGATTCCTTTTTTCATTCTTCTTAAGACTCTACCATTACTACTCTTTATAAAAGACTTCATACACAATACGATTTATAAGATGACCCGTTTCCCCCTTTACGTATTATTTCACAGAACTAAGAAGGTTCACCTTCCAATTAGGATCACAAACTTTTCAATAGATTGGACAATTACTTAAAATTCATCGTATTTATAGATTCGTGAAACCTTTTGTTTCATGAGATGTTTCTCAAAGTAAAACCTCTTGTCTTCCTTAGACCAAATCCATCTTTAAAAAAAATTTCTAAATGGTTTACACATAATTAGTAGAAGATACCCTAAAAAATTCTTTAGTCTTATTCTTTTTGTATGGAAAGGAGACTGAAAATCCTAAAACAAAGGATTTCCCTGTCCAGTGATTCTCAGCTTGTGTTGAAGTACTGATTTGTTGTTGTTGTCTTTATGTCTATGTAATTGAACATCAATCTTTAAGTTTATAGTATATGTATTCTAATTATCATTCTTTTTCACTCACCTACAGTTTCCTCGTCTGATTTCAAGTTACTGTTAATTTTAGTCCATTGACTAAATTCGTTGTCATTCTTAACCTGTACCTTGTTATCTGACCAAGTTTAACCCTTTCCTTATACAGTCCGAACCTACTGAGTGTTCGACCTTAATCTATACGTCTATTGTGGTGAAATTGCCGTCTTTCACTTCTCCTTGATTTCTCGGAGAACTACTTCCATTTTCTCCTCTCACTTTTTTGACTTTAGAGTTGTAAGTTTTTTACTGTAGTACTGCAGTCCAGGGTAGTGAAGTACCGTTTATCTTCCCCCTTTTCACCTTTGTCACAGTCTAAAGTAAAAGAACCTGAAGTTTTAGTGACGTCTACTACTGACGTCGGTGTTTTAATTTTCTGCAAACGAGGAACCTTCTTTTCGATACTGTTTAGATTTGTCACGTATTTTTTCGTCTCTGTAACGAAACGGTTGTTTTCAGACATATCAGTTTCGATACAAAAAAGGCAATCAGTACATGGCTACACTCTCAACCTGGTATTTCTTCCGACTCGTGACTTCTTCACTACGAAAGTTTGACACCACAACCTCTTCTGAGAACTCTCAGGGAATCTATCGTTCCTCTAGTTTCGTTATTTAGGATTTCCTTTAGTTGGGACTTATAAGTAACCTTCCTGACCCCGACTTCTACTTCAGGGTTATGAAACTGGTGGACTACGTTTCTCGGTTGAGTAATCTTTTCTGGGACTACGACCCTTTCTAACTCCTGTTCTCTTCTCCCGCTGTCTCCTACTCTACCAACCTACCGTAGTGACTGAGTTACCCGTATTCAAACTCGTTTGAGTCCCCCTGTCACTTCCTGTCCCTTTGGACCGTACGACATCAAGTACTCCAACGTTTCTCAGTCTGTGTTGAATCGCTGACTTGTTGTTGTTGACCTACTATTTCTGGTAATCGTTTGGTTTGGGTTGGGACATGGTAGAGTATAAGGACAAAGAAAGCCTTTCCGTCCATTATGGTCTAAAATAATTACAAGCCAGTTTAGAGTTCACAATATGAAGTCCCAATAGAAGTAAGTTAAGTAGAAAGGAAAGAAGGAGAAGAGAAGTGACCATGGGTTGTACCCAAGTTTTTGTCAACGTTTTTACTTTGGGTATTTAGTCGTAGGTTACAATTATACCTCTTAGACTTCGAGTTGTGTAAAAATCACGGAGTGACGTCGAAACATTTTATGGAATTTTGTTTAATATATGAGGTTCCTGTACTCAAATTGACGTTCTCTGTAGGTAGGTGATATAAAAATGACACACGTAGCCTGACCCAAACCCAAAACCAACAAAACAAAATCAAACCGAAAAAATCTATAAAAAGAGATCTTAGTTTTCTGTATGTATAATATGTCGAAAGTCTATTCTTAATTGACTATAGTGTGTAAGAGAAAAATTGTGCATGTAAAAGTGTCGTAAAAGAAGAGTATAGTGAGATTCAACGAAACAATTAATGTGTGTGAATCAGTAATACTAGTGTTTTAGTATTAATATAGATTCACTAAACTGTTGCCGTGTAGGGGTAATACTCTCACACTTAAGACTCGAACAAAAGACTCGATAATTTGTAGTAATCTATACTCTTTAACGTCAGTTAAAAGTGACACAATAGGTTACACAGTGAGTTCCTAAATTGTTTACGAATCTTTACACGAATCTAATATTAGACTTGTGGTTAAAGAGACACTTTAAAGTAATATAGTTTTGTTTATATTCGAACACTCATTTTATGAATACAAATATTCATACGTTCCAAAACTGCGATATTAATTTCAGAGAAAGTAACGTGTAAATTGTGTGTTAGACACAAATACATTTCAATTCCAGAACGTTTCTTAATGACCAAATAAGTGATTCCTTTACTTTATACGGTCGACCGAACACTCTAATCTGATAAAACAAATATGGAACCATTAGAGGGTTTGGTCTTTTTGTGTCTTGTATATGAAGACACATCATTTCCAAATAAATATATACGTTCGAAATAGTCTCATAGTTTTTATGTAGTATGTGTCCACACATAACAAAATTCTTTTTGTTATTTGGTTATAAATGACTTTTTAATTCGTACCGTCGATCGTAAAATTTCTGTAAGACACGATAAGGTTGTCTAACACGACACTATAATTCAATTTTTTCATCTATCCTGATCGTCGTGTTACACTAGAGCCATAAAAAACTATTTCCAATAATGAGTCCAGTTGAGAACTCACGTTATTATGAAACAAGTTTACTTTCGTGAATATCTACAGATTATAAAGTTTCTGTCCACTTATTTATCACCCGTTCTTTGAGTAAAACGGAAGAGGTAGGGATGAGAGGAGAGACTTGAGTCGGGTTCTATTAAAGGTTTTGGTATAAGTCTTTTTGATATCATTTTTCATGAATTATAAAATGTAGTACAACTCCACCCCCCCGTAGTGAAATTTATCGTGTGAACAATTGATATTTCTCCCTGTCCGAAAGTCACGATGTTTAGGTCCTACTGAAAGTCTTTAACCCATACACCGTGGTAAACGGTAAATAAAAAACAGACCTACCCGTTATCAGGATAAGAGTCTGATACGACATTATCAATTGTAATAGAGGTTGCTTAGAAACATACGACCCAATCACTATATCGAGAGATAGTGATTGATTCTTTAATAGACAGCGAGGAGGTACCTGTCGTGTATTTTTAATTATCGTCGAGTGTTCAAATAAATAGACTCATCAACTCAAAAACAAAGTAAAACACAAATTACAGTGTCAAACTTTTTTGACTTCGTTATGTAAAGGTAGTCTGAATTCTCACTCATCCAACCAAAGTTTGAGTTTTACTTTGGTGAAATAACGAGAGACTGTACCGATATTTCAGGTATCTTTTTATCTTGTGATATGACGACAGGTAATACCCTATATATTATTTTCTTGGGGTTTAGGTTAAATTCTGACGTGGTTGTAGTCATTTAAAAACCTCAGTTTATTTCAATAAAATCACCCCCTTTTTTTTTAGTCGGTTTTATGAACAAAAGACTCACCTGGTCTACAAACCCGGACCTTTATCTGGAGGACATCGCGGAGGGACTCTCTCATTCCCGTTTGACCTGTTACTTTCCTGAGTGTATTGAAAGTCTAAAGTGACTTGTTTCGAGTTGAGAGTATTGATCACCCTTTTTATTATTTGACAGGAAATAAGTTGTTTATATATAACTCTGAATTATGTTACAGTAACAAGATCTGTGGACCCTGGTTTGTTTCTTGGTCTTTCTTTATGAAAGGGAACATCTCAGATGTAAGAATGTAAACCAGACTCTCCTTCCATCTGTAAGATTTTCGATTAAAGATATTATGTATCCCCAATTTACGGTATCCTTGTCTTTTGTTTCGTCATATCCTTACTCTACACACACTCTGCCCCGCCCGAAACGTCAAAATTTATTCCACCAGTTCCACCGTGACTAGGTTCTGAATCCTCTTCCAACCTCTCGGTTGGTCTGTCTGTGGACCCTTTTCTTGTAAGGTCCGTCTTACGTGTCGGTTACGTCTCTGGGATACTGTCGTTGGAGTAAACGGACAAGTGTCTCTTTACTCCTTCGAGATCTCCGTCCTCGTCGTCACTTTTCTCTTGTCGTCTTTTATTCTAGACTCCGGACCGACATATACTCCAGCAGAGGGTTGGTTGAAGGACGAGGTCCGTCCCGGTGTCAACGGAGGGGACTGGGGATCGTAGTGAATCCATACTTTCTAGATTTAGAGTGGAAACCTGTGGAAGTCCCCTATATCGTCAAAGTTCAGAGGAAATGAAGTTTATACGTATAAGAGTAAAGAAATGACGGGAAAATCATAAAAAAAATCCTATTACTTTAAGATTCATGTTTTCAAAAACAAACAAGTGAATAAAAATTTAATAAAGAAGATCATGAAATATACAAAACATCGGTCAAATCTCTTGAATCCGGACGGTTGAATGGTCTTTATAAATCGTAAATCGGTATATTTGGTATATTTCAACAGTGTAAATATTCAATTTTTAGTAGTTTATAATCTTGGAGGTTTATCGGGATAGTGTGGAGAACGCCATAAAAAAGTAATGAAAGTTAAGGAATCATCGGTCTTTATGTACACCGTATATAAAACTTTACGTACACCGTTTCTGACAACCGACGGATGTGTCACCGGTGAAGGAGGTAGAAAAACCATCGTCTTAAACTGAAAATAAGTTCTACTGTGACTGGGGTCCCTTGTCGTGGATAAGGGTTAGAGGAAACGTCCATCCGTACCAGAAACAGATTCTAGACAGATCACTGTATATTCGTCTACATAATAATTATACATCTTGAAAGTCCTTTAAAAGAATCTCTCCTTAAATGAACTGTCCCTCCAAGAACCACGTAAAAGAGAAAGGAGGGACAAAGAGGAAGGACGAAGGAACTTACAATACCACTACCGTCCTCGAGGTCGTCAGCATTATTCGATAGTAACTTATATCATCGGTATTCGTTTTCACTGTCTTTTTTCCATTGTCCTATAGTCTCAGTGAATACTGGAACACTTCGAAAGTTATCATCGGGACCTCATTGTTATACGTCTGTAAAAATTACTTTATCTAATTTGGAATATAAATCCGGAGTAAAGATACCCAAAAAAAAAAAAATGATACACTAAATAAATTTTGGATTGAAATCTATTTATTTATGTTATCTTTAATAAAAGTTTTTAATTAGATAAATTTTCACCATTCTCTTTAGTAAAATCCAAAAAAGCGGGTGACTAATTTGTTGGTCAATACATACATCCTTTTTGTGGTAGATGAGTAGATCTGTACATATCTGGTTTACTCAAAAATTTAAAAACAAAAGGAAACCTTTTATTAAACACCAGTACCATATAATTCAAACACTAACGTGACGACTAGTGGTAGAATTCTTACAATTTCGTCCATACTGTTAAATACTCATGTATCTACTTTTGGAAATCCTCAAGTTGAATAAGGTACACTTTGATAATCTTAAAAAAAAAAGAGAGACTCTTTACTTAGACGATAAAGGAAAAGTAAACGAAGTGGTCTAAATTAAAAATAATTCAAAATGTCGTAACGTAGAATTGTGATCAAAGACTCATTTTAATTATATTTCGTACACCAATAATTTTCATCTTTTTGGTAATGACGTTTTAAGATTATAAGACTCTTGACAAATGATAATTCTATCAGATTAGAAATCAATTTGATAAGAACTCACATTCGACTACACCTCTTTCAATTACATGTAAAATCACGAAGATTACTTATAAAATTTTCAGTCATTTCCTCATTATTTTTATGTCTAAACTCTTGTGAATAGTTGTAAATATGGAGTTATTCGGTTTCTTATTAATATTATAAACTTTATTAAAACTTTATATATAATACGAACATTCAAAATTTTATATTTTCATTTTACCAGGAGTACTTAATTTGATTACTCTAAAAATTTAGAGTGTAATTCAACCAATAACAGATTGATAAACTTAGTCACCGAGAATTAAGATAGAACCCTTTGTTACGGTAAGTAACGTCAAAGGTGACCAGCTATCAGTTTATTATTCTTATTTCTGTTACGTCCTTCACAAATTATTTCCACTGGATTAAGTTAAAAATTCGTGACCTTACAAGAAGTATCTCTCATCTGACCACCACCGGTTCCCCTTTCCTTTACTCTCTCTCTACCTGACCCTCAAACCCAAATCGTCTACCTTTGACCATATATATCGTACCTATTTACTGTTCCAGGAGGACATATCGTGTCGTTTGATATGAGTTATAGGATACTATTTGGTATTACCTCTTATATTTTTCTTATATACATACGCACACACACACAGGATTGACTCAGTGAAATGACATGTCTATAAATTATCTGTACAAAGAGCGACACAGAAACCCCACTGGGTTCCGTGTCACGACGTCCGGATCGTAACAGTAGGTGTTCTCCATCGAGAGATATGAGTTGTTTAAGATTTTTTGTTCTGTGTTCGAAGGGTATATATCGAATAATTAACCCTTTTTTTAAAAATTATTGATAAGTCACTTATTCGGTTTGTTTTTAACCTAGTCCATTAGTGTAATTGTAGGGGGAACTCCCTGTCTTCCCTGGTAAAGTTTACACCATGGACTCTTCCTGTACAATGGTGAAAACACCATAAGTCTCGTCCTTACATATAGGAGGTATATTAGTGTTCCTTTGCAATATGTTTTTAATTCCTGTAGACTGTTTCTTTGATCTGACATAAGAAGTTTTGATAGTTACGGTACTTTCCGTTTTGTGTCAATTCCTTGACAGGATTTACTTTCCTCTGGCCTGTGTCACACAGTCGAGTCTGACCTTCCCGCTTTAAAGTCACTTCCCATAATCGTCGTGTTCATTGTCCCAACCTTATACTTACTATATAATTTCGTAACGTAGTACGATTTAAGACACTTAAACTATTGGAATTTACTAATACATTTTTATAAGAACTAAATTCTTTTGATCTCATAATTCTCTATTTCTTCATACTACATACATTGTATGAAAAAGACCCCTTTTTTTGTCTTTTTGAGACACACACACACACACACACACACACACACACACACACACACAGAGACAGAGACAGACACACAGACACACACGTACACACACACAGACACACAGGACGACGAAGACGAATCAACGAAGTCAGTACAGGTTGAGATATTCTGGGATATCTGACGTCGGACGGTCCGAGGAGAGAGGTACCCTAAGAGATCCGTCCTCATGACCTCACCCAACGGTATTGGAGGAGGTCCCGTAGAAAGACTGGGTCCTTAGCTTGGGACCAGAGGACGTAACGTCCGTCTAAGAAATGTCGACTCCGTGGTCTCTTCGGGTATATATATATGTGTGTATGTATGTATGTATACACATAATATATACCTCTCTCTCTCTTTCTCTTGTTGCCTTGTTTACGTCACTTGACAAGTTTGAACCACTCAGACCTATTTACAATATGTCTTTAAAGACAATGGAGACAAAGAGACCTTTTGGGACTATATCTTGCATATGTCCTTTGGTAAGACCAGTATTGAGAACCACCTTGTTTAGTAAACATTGTCTGGTTACAGAGGTGTCTTTACTGTTCCGATGGCAACTAAGCAGGTTTTATTTCAATGTTACATTTCTCGAGTACTAGAAAGTCGATAACACGGGTCCCTTTCTTAATTTGATCTCTTAGTTTCTTTAATGACTTTTTTATAGGATTTTAAGACGAACGTTTCCTTCAAGACCCCAAAAAACAAACCAAACGAAAAAAAAAAAAAATCCCAAAAAAAAAAAAGAAAGAAGAAAACTCAAAGGAACGGGAAAAGATTAGAACCTACCTCTTACCGGGATGACTCTTGTTTATCCTTACTTTCTGTGGGTGAGGAAAAGAGATCATCGATAAGAAGGAAAACCATTACTTTTGGGGTCCCGATATAGACCCGTGTACCGAGGGGTCGAGGTCTAAGATAGAGACTCTCTCAAACCGCAACGATTGTCGGTTCATACCCGGTTACCCCACACTTCCTTCACTACATGAACTGAAGATCTAACAGAAGAATTTTTCTATGAACAGGATCTATACCAGACGGGGCTTAGGGAGGGTGATATGTCCTACACTGTTACTGCCCCTGTTGGTGCCTTGAGTATGTACAACTCCTGTCATTTCTGCGGGGGGTCAAGTCCCTGGTGAGTCGAGGTTTGACAGTGCACTCTCTTTATTTGAAGACAGAATAAATGCGGTGACGTAAAAGACCAGAGATACCATATTGTGGTGGGATTACTTGTATGTTTAATAATGACTCTCATCTGAATGCATTGTTTTTGTAATATACGTCGCGGGTCCTTTTGTGCGAGAGGTTGTGGAAGAAGTTTCAACCGGTTTCTTCCCTTCTTGAGAGGTCTCCAGTATCGGTTTTCCTTGTTGAGATGCCCGTCTCCGTCGTTCTACCCAGGGGGTTCCTTGAGTGAGAGGATGATCTCCTCTCTGGAGTGTTAAAGATGAGTTATGCTAAACTATTGATACGATGATGATTGACGACATATAAGGGTGAGAGGGAGATCTTATGTTTTACATAAAAGGATAACGATGAGGTGGTAACATGTAGTCCATATCAATGTCCTACCTACTATAGAACGGAAAATAAAATATATAATCAATTGGTTCTTCTCGACGTTGTTTCGGGTCGTTTCTCCTGTCCGTGGTGAGTCTCTGGGATCTGAAACTACATCTACATCATAACCACGGAGAGAGAGTATCTTTGCCATGGACAAGATACATCCCCTCTCTCGGTGGTTCCCGTGTGTGACTCTGTCCATACGTACTTACTCGTCTCTTTGTGCCCTCCAGTCTCTCCATCTGGTACCTCTTCAGTGGTTTGACACGAGGGAAGAAGGAGTCTCACTCGCTCAGGGGTCTATAAGTCGACGAGTATATACCGGTATGTAGACCTCTGACATTAAAGATTAGAAAGAACGTGATTTCATACCACTACGTCGATTTAAATTTAGTTATCCGATTCGTTTCTTCACAATCTATATTAAAGGTCAGTACGGGAATTATTAAAGACGGTTTTCAAAGAAAAGGGAGGAAGAGTTCTCGACCCTCTACGGTGGTGTCTCCAGTGGTGACGTCAAAATACATTCCCACTGTGTCGACGGCGAGGTCGGGTTTAAGGGATCGAGACCCGATAATACACTTTACCTTTATTAGATGGATAGAGATCAGAGAAACAACATTGTAGAGTCGGTTAGTAATCTATTACATTCAAATTAAATCGAAACCCCTCGAACTGAGATTTTATTATGAACTGTAAGGTTCTTTTCGTTATCCTTTTACGTATATAATCTTCTTATACTTTTGACTTATAAGTATCGATGAAATTCTTGATCTTCAACATTTTTTTTTTTTTTATCTTTTTCTTCTTTCGTATGGGGTTTCATATGGACTAGTAAGTAAAAAGGTAAGAGTCCTTTTATTTTAAACCGAATTCAACTTCAACGTAAATTCTGTTTTATGTATACGTATTACAACTTACGGACGGTCTGTTCTCTTGTACCGACGAATTTTACTTATTTGAAACAATTGTCTATCTTCTAGTCTAAAAGTGCCACATTCTTAAATTTTACTATACTTAAAATCTTCTATTCTTAAAGTGATACAATATGTATATGTTATAACGTCAATACGAAGTCAAAGGATTTATACTACCATACGGTGCACCTTAACGATAAGACCCACACTGTCTAGTGACACTATGTTACAATGAGATTAGGGCGAATTGTTTCGTGTGGTTTGATTACTATTTTCATCATTCATTATATAAACTTCTTATTTTAAATGAAACGAGTCAAATATGTCACTCTTCATTCCGACATTAGTTGGAGAATGTATATAGTGGGATTTAAGGATCTCTATTTTCTAATACGAATTTCGTGGAGACATGGAATTGTCTCAAAGAAACTTCTACGATCTTTTGGAAAATTGTTTAATTAAAAAGTATAAGTGAAAATGCTACCGTGTGTTTAGATGGTAGTATTTTAGTCACTTATATGATAAGAAGAGAGCATTATGAGACGTATTTCGTTTCTTTAGGTCATTATTATTTTTTTGTAAACTCCAATATATTCACACACACACAGCACTCACACATGGGACAGTGTTCTGTTTCTTCGACTACTCTAAACTCCCAAATCTGAATCTGTTGGTTTCCTATACGCCCTTGTAATGACTCCCTTATACTGTTCCAATAAAAAATGTCTTTACAGTTATCTAATTTAAACCTCAGTGAGACGGGAATTATATTATCAACAGTATTTGTTCCTCCGAACTCAATAGTCGACAAGTGTATTCGTCGAAATCTCTTAGTCCCTTTTTTCTAATTTACCTATATTAAATATTAGGCTCGAGAGACATTAGGATCCCGAAAGTCATGGCCTGAAAGAGACTCGGAGACCAACCCAGAGTAAGGACTGGAAGTAGTGCTGTGACCAACTGTAACCTGACACAATCACAGCCGGATAGCAAGGAGCCTTATTATTATGGTTATTACGTTTATGTTGTCAACCTGAAAGTTAGGGATTCTAAAAGTGTTGTTAGTTAAAAAAAATTTCATGGGTTAAAGGATGAATTAAGACATCCGTCTGTTTTGTGTTTGGATGGTCTGAACCTGTGACGTGACTGGAAAAATTATAAGTCATAGGTTAAAGATAACACACATACATGATATATATTTATATGTGTTTTTATGTTTTTGTAAATAAATATTATCCAAGAGAAAGAACAGACTTCACTTCACTTGACTTGCAACGAGTCAGCACAGGATGAGAAACGTTGGGGTACATGATATACCAGGTACCTTAAGAGGTCCGGTCTTATGACCTCTTAAGAAAGGGAAGAGGTCCCCTAGAAGGGTTAGGTCCCTAGCTTGGGTCCAGAGGGTGTAACACCCCTCTAAGAAATGGTCGACTCGGTGTTCCCTTCAGGTAAATTTGGTATTCACTTAGGGTTTAATCAGACTGGGATTTATACTTACAGAAAAACACCATAGTGGATAAAGAACAGACGATATATTTTTTGGTTCGAAATATTTGTTGAGGTACCTTTTATGAGTACAGTTTCAATTCTTTATTAGAAATAGAAGAGTCAAGTCAAGTCAAGTCAGTGAGTCAGTATAGGCTGAGAAACGCTGGGGTACTTAGCGATGTGTGGTCCAGAGGGACGGGTAGTGGTAGGGGACCTCAAGTGAGTCTGAGTGCAGGTAGTTCAGACACTACGGTAGGTCGGTAGAGTAGGAGACAGCAGTGGAAGAGGAGGACGGGGGTTAGGGAGGGTCGTAGTCTCAGAAAAGGTTACTCAGTTGTGAAGTGTACTCCACCGGTTTCATGACCTCGAAGTCGAAATCGTAGTAAGGAAGGTTTCTTTAGGGTCCCGACTAGAGGAAGTCTTACCTGACCAACCTAGAGGAACGTCAGGTTCCCTGAAAGTTCTCAGAAGAGGTTGTGGTGTCAAGTTTTCGTAGTTAAGAAGCCGTGAGTCGAAAGAAGTGTCAGGTTGAGAGTGTAGGTATGTACTGGTGTCCTTTTTGGTATCGGAACTGATCTACCTGGAATCAGACGTTTCATTACAGAGGCGAAAACTTATACGATAGATCCAACCAGTATTGAAAAGAAGGTTCCTCTTTCGCAGAAAATTAAAGTACCGACGTTAGTGGTAGACGTCACTGAAACCTCGGGTTTTTTTATTTCAGACTGTGACAAAGATGACAAAGGGGTAGATAAACGGTACTTCACTACCCTGGTCTACGGTACTAGAATCAAAAGACTTGTAACTCGAAATTCGGTTGAAAAAGAGAGAGGAGACAGTGAAAGTAGTTCTCCGAAAAATCAAGGAGAAGTGAAAGA
>SJYO01034137.1:49836428-49924330 GCA_006410555.1 Capra ibex | reverse complement strand
CCACAGTAGACGTATAGACTCCAATAACTATAAAGAGGACCGTTAGAACTAAGGTCGAACACAAAGAAGGTCAGGTCGCAAAGAGTACTACATGAGCCGTATCTTCAATTTATTCGTCCCACTGTAATATGTCGGAACCGCATGAGGAAAAGGATAAACCTTGGTCAGACAACAAGGTACAGGTCAAGATTGACAACGAAGGACCGGACGTATGTCTAAAGAGTTCTCCGTCCAATCCACCAGACCATAAGGGNCACTAGGTGTGTCAGTTTCCGAAACCGTATCAGTTATTTCGTCTTTATCTACAAAAGGACCTTGAGAAAACGAAAAAGGTACTAGGTCGTCTACGACCGTTAAACTAGAGACCAAGGAGACGGAAAAGATTTTGGTCGAACTTGTAGTCCCTCAAGTGCCAAGTGCATAACGACTTCGGACCGAACCTCTTAAAACTCGTACTGAAATGATCGTACACTCTACTCACGTTAACACGCCATCAAACTCGTAAGAAACCGTAACGGAAAGAAACCCTAACCTTACTTTTGACTGGAAAAGGTCAGGACGCCGGTGACGACTCAAAAGGTTTAAACGACCGTATAACTCACGTCGTGAAAGTGTCGTAGTAGAAAGTTCTGTTGAATAATTTAGTTTAATGTCTACTACTCGAAAAATAATTTCAACAGAGAAGATCTTATACCATATGATAAAATTAAAGGATTCCCATTTAAAAAAATGAATGAAATACTTTATTCAAATGAATATATACACTTATCATGTACTTATCATCTTTGACATAATCATGTTTATACTTAAGGATGAGAGACTTTGTCAATAGAATTTCTTGTATTATTGTTTCTGATTGTCAAAATTTCCATCCGAAGGACCTAAACTTAGGGTTGAGAGGGTATATGATCAACGAATTGAGACAGTTCTAATTCTTTGGTTCAAAATATAAGGAATAGAATAATAAAGATGTGTATTTTTACTTTCAGATGACAATCTCAGTCAGTTTTTCTCAATACATGGATAGATGTTACCTGATTTTCACAGAGAAGTTTTAAGTAATCCGAAGGGACCACCGAGTCTGTCATTTCTTAGACGGGCGTTACTTCCTCTGGGACCAAACTAGGAACCCAACCCTTCTAGGGGACCTCTTCTCCTACCGTGGGTGAGATCATAAGAGCGGATCTCTTAAGGTACCTGTCTCCTCGGACCACCCGATGTCAGGTACCCTAGCGTTTCTCAGCCTGTGTTGACTCACTGATTGTAAAAGTTTTAAGTATATACTACCATAGTCCTCCACCTCGAAATGCCTCGATTAATCCAGTACTTCCACCTCTCGAGTACTTACTCTAATCAAATTTTCTTCTCCGGTCTCTTGATCAATCCAGAGATGAGACGATACACTCGAATGTTACTCTTCTCTCGATAGATTTCGGTCCTTCGTTCGAAAGTGGTCTGTGACCTGTACGGTCGGGGAACTAGAATCTAAAGAGTCGGAGGTCTTGGTACTCTTTATTTACAAACAACAAATTTGGTGTCTCGGATATCATTAAACGATATCGTCGGGTTCGTTTGATTCTGTGGTAGGGTGTTTCACTACTTTTCTCCCTAAAGAGGAAGAAATAGTGGTGACTCGTCTTGGTTTTCTTCAGTTAATTATATTTACATTAACGACGCATTCTATTTTATATAAAATTTTGTAGGTTAAACAGGAGTTACACAATACGTTAAATTTTACACGTATAATTATATATGGAAAGAAACCCCTGGTAAAATTCGTATTGGAACCTAGTCACAAGAGATCTCTCGTTGTGAAACAGGGAAGATTTTCGGAAACGTAAACCTTATAAGAGACATGGATGGTATGGGAAAGAAATTATAAGATGAAATTTTAGTGAGATTTTATCAGAAAGTTTTTATTACAGTAAACTGAAGATAGTGACACGTTTGGAATGGGCGGATGTGAGTCCTGTTGAGGAGTTGAGAGAAAAGGATACAGAAAAGTGTCTTCCTAGTAGAAGAATGAGTGGGTTTAACGTTTTAAATCTCAGTAAAAAAAATAAAAAGGAAGAGGGAGTGGAGTGGTGTGAGTGAGGTGTTCGAGTAAGATCAGGTAATAGTTTCATAAACGATCACATTCGTTGTAGGTGAGGGAGTTGGAGTGGGGGTCCGTTTGATAATGATTAATTACCTGAAATTCACCGATAAGAAAGAAGGAACTTTATTACATTATAAAAGAGTAAAAGGATAGAAAGTTGTATACGGGGTAAAGAAAATACAGAAAGGGTGACAAAGGTTTATAAACTATAATTCATATATGTAGGTGTCAGAGTTCATATCCTAACTTAAATCTAAGAAGATTAAACATAAAGTTAGTGTAGTGAATTCTACGAACTCCTTTTACTAATTTTAATACATAAATTATTGTGTGATCGGAGACTACGAATTAGGAAGAATATGTGTTCTCGACAATACCCAGTCGAGAGTTTACATGTAATCATTCCTTACTCGGACGGGAGTTTCGTGTAATGTTATACGGGAAAGAATTATTGAGTGATCATTATGGTGTGTGTTTTGACGAATTATCAGTTGAAAGGTAAACCTGAAACTAAAAATTTTCTCTAGCCTATGAGTTATGTAGAGTACGAAATCTTTTACGTCTTAAATTACCGGTTCTTATAAAGACAAATACATATCTGTCTCGGACAATTGTGTTATACTCTCATTTTATTAGCTTTTGATGGATTTCCAGTTGGAGGACAATATTTTGTGACTCTCGATAAAAATTTTTAGTTTGTCAAATAGGGCGTACTTCCACCATATAAAAAGACCACTTTGAAGACGAAGTTTCTCCACTAATTAAGAGTTGACCTACGTCTTTAAGTCGTTTCAATTGTAAAATATTTACTGTACTTTTCACCATCACCACAAAATGGGGTTCAACTAGTAGAATCTCGATAAGAGGACTTATATCAGGAAGAAGACAGTGTAATCATAGTAAATATCGTAGGTTTACGTAAACTTAAGTCGTCTGAAGGACCCTGGGGTCTTTCCTAAGTGATGTCTAGAAAAGGTTTCAATTACAGAAAAATAAACGTATTTTTATGTTAGGGTAGTACCGAAGGTTAGTCTCCGTTATCCTCTCGTAACATTTACAGATCAGATTTCTGTAAGTATAGACTATCTAACACTCCTACCTCGAAGTGTAAGTAACAACTGGAAAACGGAAAATAGTGACTTAATATATATGATGTTTTTTTTATGTGTTCGAATCTTTTTAGTAGAGAGTGTTTCTACGTCCTCGAATAGACTTCCTATCTGGAACAGTACACAAAGTATCGTTTTACGGTAGTTGGAAAAGAAGTTTCAGTACCTCCTTGGAGATGTGTCTCAGGTTCCTATCTTTCACAAACTTTGGTACTAGAAAATTTAGACACAGGATGCATTCATGATCTTAGGGGGTAAAATCCTTTGACATATTCCAACCTCGGTATTGTGAAACTAGAACGGTAACAAGGGATGAACCTTCTTCTACGTTTCACAAATTTGACTACTCTAAGACCTACCCGGTTTGTAAGAGTCCTAGGTCTCGATCTGAACAAATTTGAAGAACTTGAAGTTGTGTCCTGTAATTGTCCCTTACTTCCTTCCCGTAAAATCGGTAAATAAGTGAGTCGTCAGGAAGTAATTACCCCACGTGAGCAACCGAACATTATCACGGACGAATATGGATAACAGGACCATATTAATAATTATCACAGGGGAGTTTTCCCGGGAAACCTGATGTCGAATACACGATTCGGATACTTGAATTCCACTGTACATACGGTCTAGATAGAGTCCAAAGTCCATTACTTGTTTCAGGAGACCAGTTCCGTACTTTAGGAAAGGAATGGATTGTAGTGTCAGTTAATGTATCCTCATAATATGACTCTCCATCTGAGACTGTACGGTTCCGGAACAGTCATTACTTTTTTGGAGACTCGTGGTCCTGTCTTTTTGTCGATCCGATTGTACCAAATTCTTTGGTCTCCTAAACCTCCGTTTGAACCTACCGTTCTAACTCTAATACATCCTTTAAAATGAATAGATCAATGAGTCTCTAGTTTCCCACAATAGAACGTTTATGGGGATCTCTACTATCCAATCATCAATTCTTTTCTTAGTGTGACACTAATATGGATGTATAATAATTGTGAAGTATATCATACAAATACGTGGAGTTACTTTATAATCGGTTACATGTGGATTAGACCAAGTAAATACTACAAATTAATCAAGTAGGGTTTAGAAGAAGGGGGTGATTTCAATAATTCGAGGATTTAGAAATTTACATTCAGGTATAAATTCGAGTTTAGTCATTTTATTAGTGTTGACGGTGTTGTTGTTCGGTTCATACGTCGGGCGATTTCCGTTTTTAATAGTACTTTAGACTCTTGTACACTCAAGGTCTTAGTACCCTTCTCCCCGATTAGAGAATCCCCTAGATTTTAATACTATAATGGGGGTGTACGAACTTTACTCCTCGATAAGGTGTTATCTCGTCTTTTGTGTACCCGAAACGTTAGGTTTTTAAACCTGAACCCAGTATGTAAGATTGATGTACTCAAATGAAGTTTAAGAATGAAGAGACTCGTAGGGTAAGAGTATATCTTTTACGTCTCCTATTAGTGTGACTAAAGTGTCCCAATAAAAATTCTAGTTTCCTCAATTTTATATTCATACCCATTTTCTACGACCGTTATTTACATCCTACAGATCTTGTGGGAGTAAAAGAAGTAGGGAAAAGATTTTCGATAAAGTTTCACCGTTCTGAAGTTGACATAGTTTATATAAAGAAAGAAGGGAACGAGTAAATAAAAGATATAGTAATGACCGTATACCCGTTTTTCTTTTCACTCGTACAGTCGTGTGTGTTTAAAAAAAAAATGGTGTAAGTTAAGAAAAAAACAACTTAGGTCAATTGAGACAAGAGGTCAAATAATTATTATATTAATTACTGTCAACAGATTTATGAAGTAACGAATCGATAAACAAAATAACGGTACTTCTTTCTTGGTCAAATAAAAATAGAGGAAGGTTTTTCGTTTCTAAAAAGTTTATTAGTTTGTTCGATCATGTTGAGACGTCAGATTCCTTTAGTGTATAAAAGGGACTCTTTATCACACATTAATTACTCACGAAAATCTCAAGGACCCTCACTCACGTAACCAAGTATAAAAAGTACTAATAGACCGGTTATAAAGTGAATTTTGTTGTAGAAATCGACGTTTATTTATCGGGATCCTAGGAAAGTACGAGATAAGATCTTCAGAAAAAAGTAAGTCATGAAGTCTCATAAGTGTCAACGGTTACACTTAAAAAATTTATGTTTTAATCTTTACTCTTAACCTTAATCTTAATTTTGGAGTCAAGTTATAGACTCTTCCTCTTTTCTTAAGGTTCAGTGACTAGAAGTCTTCCGTTTTTATTTTGAGGTAAAGTGTTCGTAAGAAGAATGTAACAATGGATTGGTTAGTAGTCATGGGTGACGGATGTAAAAACGCCACCAACTGTTAGACACGAGTCGGTGACAGTACGGTCAGAAAGTCTTAATCAAGAACTAATACAAGGACTTTCCGAGCTCGAAAATTATGTATGACAGACCAAGTAGAAGTCGTAAAGACATCTATTAACCACTGTCTACAGTTACAATTGTAAAGTGTTTAAAATATTTTAGCAATCCTACTACCGTGTTAATTGTATTAGTGATCACTAATGTAGGATTGGTCTGGTACCCTTTAAGGGGTACAACGAAATACGGAGTCATTGGAAATTATATTATTTAATACAAATTTGAATAGTTAATATTAATTATTTTCCTAATATCTTATCCGATGGTCCCGTATTTACTGGTATTCCTCTAAGACTCTATTTAAAATTTGGTCTCAATGGTTTCTTTGTGAGTAGGATGTATGAGACCAAAATAAGTAAATACATAGTCAGAGGTAAATAAGTTGTTTATAAATAATTCCTCGAAGAGATACGGTTCGTAGTAAAATAATTAAAAAAGGTTCATAGTAAAATTTAATAGACATATATAATCAATTGTTTTAAGGATGGAAGTTTCTCGAGTGTAAGGTGATCTATCTCTGCCTGTTATTTAGTATGTATATTCATTTCATATATCATGAAGAATTCAGAGATTCACGTTACTTTTATTTTTACTTCTCCTAGTTCTGACGTCTTATCATTCTTCCTTCTTATAGACATATAAAATAATGTATTAAAAAATGGTCTTTTATCGATTACGAACTTTTAGTGATCATGTTTTCACAAACGAAGAGAATTTACTCTAAAAGGTTATGTTATAAAAGGTAAAAAGAAGTGTAGAGAATTTACACAAGTATTGATCTCAATTATTTTATACGTCGATTTTGTCTTCTCTCTATTTATACACCAGTAGAATTTAGACTCTAATAGATAAATCAAGGTTTCCACTACAGTACAGTCAATATAGTTAGTTTAGCACAAGAGTGTGACATGTGATTTTAGTCATAGACATTAATGTGGTCGATAGAGATCCTTTTTTTTCTACGACGGACTCTTATCCACAGTTAGTTCATATCTTGATTAAATAAGGTCACCTACAGTATTGATACTATCCAGGTTATTGAAACGTTATGTCGATATACTAGTACAAATAAAACATTCAGTGACAATGAAAGTGACATCTTAATGTAAAACAAAAGACACAGAGATTACTGAAGTGGTAATAGTTTTTGACCCATAATCATTGTAGTTCTACAGTCGGTGATTACGTTATTAGTTTTGTTGTACATATAAGAGTTAGAGAGACGTTTTGACGGAAATAAAGAGGAAATCTTGAGTTAAGTTCTTTGTAATTAACTTACGATCGGTTAAAATCCTAAGAACGTTTCATAACATTCCTTATACTACAACTTGTTTAGTACACGGAGTAGGAGGTTATCGGTAGAGAATTTTCCCAAACGTTTCACGTATTTCTCGATATTTCAAATTCCTCCAGTCCTTAAATTATGTGTACTCCATAAAACTTGACATAAGACTAAATCGGTAACAATAATTATAAATCGTAAAAGATCGAGAACCTCTAATATAGTGTGGTTACATAACCTGGATATAAAACTTAAAAAAAAATTAAAAAGGATAAAGTTTATTGTGAACGTTTAAACTTTAAATGTTTCACTTAGTATTGAACTCCCCTCCACTCGAGAGTACGTCCCGTCCTTCCGTTCCGTGTAGAAACTTTTTTGTAAGAACTATCATGACTTCTCATTCCTTTTCTTTCTCTAATCTTTTTTCTTCGACAAACACCAGACCGATATTGGTCCCGTAGATAGTTTCCTCTCTATACGAAATTTACGTACTTTATTTTATCTTTTCTTTTTGGTCACTTTATCTTTATAGTCTCAAAAATAACAGTATATCATTATGTACACGAAGAAATAATCGTGTAATTTAATGTTCCCCATCGTCACATAGATTATTGTGGTTATTAAAGTTTCATCACAACTCACATTTACTAAAACTTCATAGACGGTGTCATACCGTATTTTTGTGGGCACTAAAGATAGTTACTGTTTCAGCGTCCACGACGATTATCTCACAGACAACGGAAGTTGTATATTAACTTCCTGTATGATTGAAAGTGTCCAATATAAAATGACTAGTATTTTATATGACGAGAAGGAGGATGGGAGACAGTGACCGGACACCATGTCTGGATTCAGGATGGTTACGAGTCGTAGTAAGTCGTTAAAGGGTCACGGAGTGTCTTCGTTGTAGAATAGTTGGAGTGTGTAAAACGTATCTTCGGATTTGGAGTAATACGGGAAGTTTGAAGGGACAGTGACCATGTTGACCCGAGTATTATTAGACTTGAACCCATTTATCAAGATAACTGGGTGAGAACCCAGACTATTTTCCTGGTGTTAATGGGCAGTTTTTTTTTTTTGTTGTTGTTGTTTTTAGGATGTTATGATTTACAATAACGTCAGACATCCTTGTGTGTTTTATGTCCTGGCTCGTGGATCTGTCGAGATATTTCTGTGTGTTAGTTCGAATCTACAAACGTCAGTTCTGTAATAGTTCCTTAGTTAACGAATTGTTGACTGTCGGTGTTCTTTTTGTTCAACTCCTTTGAGGGACTCAAGACAATAAGATCCTCATCCGACAGTTTCGACCACGCTTTTCCTTTTCTTAGAACTTTTGACACAGTTGTTTCCGTCTTGTAGACAACCCTACGTCCATCTCCGGACCTAAGTACTCCCAAGTTTATTTTCGTTCCGTACGGTAAACTAAGTACACGATCACATCTTAGTGCACGGTAAGTTAAAGACCTCGTCAAAGTAGATACTGTGGATGTTCTATATAGATAGTTTACTGTTTCGTCTTGGTAAGTGAGTAACTTTCCTCTTCTTGGTTTATATGTTAAGTGGAACCTCTGTACGCGGGTAGGTGAGCCCTTACAATCGTGGAGGTCTGGGACCTTGTGTCGTCGAAGTTACGGTTGACGAAACGACGACACGTCTTTTATCGCGGGAACTCCCGTTTTTTTTTTCTGTCAGAGAAAATTCGTTGATCTTCTTTGTCGTTAAAGGTGCTTTGACTCGTTTCTGCACCCTCTTTTCTCATCCTTTCCGTTCTTTCTCTCAACCAGGGTTTGTGATCCCTTTCACGGGAGTCCTTCCCCTGTCGTTCTGTCGTCTTCCATGAGTCCCCGTACCGTAGGAAGTGACCCACCAAGATCTATAACGTTTCGAGGGACATGGGATACACAACGAATGTTTGTTTTTCGATAGTTTGATGTTTTGGAGTGATACCCGAACCTTTTACACTTGAAGTGGAGGGGGGTGTTGTGTGTGGAAAAAAAAAAAAAAAAAAAATGATTGAATCGGAGAGTCTAAGAGCATGATGGAGTATTCCGTCCTTCGAGACTGGTTTAAAAGATGAATTTCTTTTATTTATTGTAGTTTGTAAAGGACAAGTAGGTTAAAACTATCTATAAAAACGTACCTTAAAAAACTTCAAGTGATGTGACTACAGACGGAAAACTTTGACAAACTTGTTAAATCAGTCAGTAAAGTTACTTTTGTTTACAGTCTTCAGTGTACTTTACACACACTGTTCTGAACGTATGAGCTTATCTCTGATACATGTCATTTGTCTGAAACTTATTTGAAGTTTATTTTGGAAGTTCAAAAAATAGACCACTAAAAACTATTTATTATATGTGTTTCAAGAAGACGGAGATTTTAATACACTAACCGAGGAAAAAAAAAAATTAAAGTTTAGACATACAAAGGACACCGAGAAGTATAGGTAAGAGACTTGTAGAGTCTCGACATTATTGAGAAAAGGTTCGAGTTGAAGGGGAGTCTGTACACTTAAATAACACATAAAGCTCTAAAGACTCAACTTTAATTAAAAATTACGTACACGTTAATACACTTAGTAATTCTAACGACTCTATGATATTCGTTTCATTTTGTTTTTCTTACTACTTCAATACTCTAGTAATTGGGGTTGTCCCTGGTTACTACAGACAGAATAGAGGAATAGAGCGTCTCGGGGACAAGTACGACCAATGAATTATTCGACACTTGTCTCTGTCTGTACTCGGTCTCGACGGTCGATGACATCAGAAACCGAGTAGTGGTCGTAGGACCAGGTCTGTTGTAGTCTTATTAACTATAGAAGGTCTTTATAGGTTCTTTCAGTCTCTTTTTCTTTGATCGTATCGGGTCTTTGTGAAACAATACAAAAATTTAGGTAGGTCGATCATTTCTGTCTGTTTAAAGATTGTATTATAGACTATATTCAATCCCCTTTTTTGAACTCTTTTATCTTTTACGCTCTATTACCAAAACAAAACTTCCTTCGAACGCCATCTAGGATAATACAAAAAGTTTTATTTATAAGAAGAAGTACACTATCCTAATATATAATGATGGGAAACCTACAGTCGGAATTAAGATATAGAATATACCGGTTACTATACCTTAGTTACTCTACCTGGGGAAAATTTTTCTTTGAAGTTCTTAGAACAAGAGAACCCTGGGACGGTACTCCAGTCGTAGGGTCTATCTTCAACGAAGAAGTCAGACATAGGGTGTTATTTCGACCGTGTCTCAGTGTTACTAAGTCCTATTTGTCTATCATCCCTGTTCTTTATATTTGAAATGTTAAAAAATTTGTTCGAAAAAATATTCGGTAGTTATAGACCCCCGTCAAACAATGACACCGTATTGAATCGGATGAGATAATATCCTGACTGTTCTAAGGTGTCTCGTTCTCATCCTGACCACTCGTATAAAGTCATTTATGTATATATGTCGTATACAAACAATAGAGATCGGGTATTAGGGTCATGCATATCCGTGGGGCACAAGTAGAAACTAGTAGATTATCAAAGTAAGAGGACCTCCATCACGATCACAAATGTTTGTTCGCTAAGGTAAAAGACACAGTGGTTCTAATCCTCTTCCACTTCCCCTTTTGATACTTTTCTCCTCGTTCCATCATTCTTAGTGTTGGGTTTATGGGTCCTTGTACTCTTCTTGTTGGAATAAGAGACTTCGTTAAATTAAACGGTAATAACAAGTCAGCGAGTCAGTACAGGCTGACACGTTGGGGTATCTGACTTCGTGCGGTCCGAAGGGACAGGAAGTGATAGAGGACCTCGAACGAGTTTGAGTACAGATAACGCAACTACTACGGTAGGTTAATAAAGTAGGAAACAAACGGGGGAAGACAGGGAGTCAGAAAGGGTCTTAGTCCCAGAAAAGGGTACTCAGTCGAGAAACGTAGTCCACCGGTTTCATGACCTCAAAGTCGAAATCGTAATCAGGAAGGTCACTTATAAGTTCCAACTAAAGGAAATCCTGACTGACCAAACTAGAGGAACGACAGGTTCTCTGAGAGTTCTCAAAAGAGGTTGTGCTGTCAATTTTTCGTAGTTAAGAAACCACGAGTCGAAATAAATACCAGGTTAAGAGTGTAAACATGTACTGATGACCTTTTCGGTATCGAAACTGATATACCTGGAACCGACCGTTTCACTACAGAGACCAAAAATTATACGATAGATACGAACGGTATCGAAAAGAAGGTTCCTCGGAGATATAGTTTAGACATAAAGACTCGAGGGGACCACTGAGTCACCATTTCTTAGGTGGACGTTCCGTCCTTTGATCCCAAGTTAGGGACTCAGTCTTTCTAGGGGATCTCCTCCTTTACCGTTAGGTGAGGTCATAAGAACGGACCCTTTAGGGTATCTGACTCCTCGGACCATCCGATGTCAGGTACGCCAGTTTTTTATCAGTCTGTACTGAATCAGTGATTTGTCGTTGTTTAGTGACCCAATTCAGTGTCAAGACCTTAGACTATATCCACTTCCTCCCCTCAAAGATTCCTTTTATCCTAACCTACAGGATATAGTAGAGTCATCAGGTGTGTTTAACAACGACTCTATAAATGGTATGATGGAAATTTCGAGGAACGGTAACCACTGATCGTCTACGAGGACCGTGTGGACCCTATAAGGAAGTACTCCGACTGATATGTGGAGAAACAAATCAATCAATCAAGAGTGTCGTCAAAATCGACGTCCTAGAACGACGGAGGGTTGACGAGACGGACCCTTTGAGGAGAGACGAAACTTGTTCGGACGGAGAAGGAGTTGACCCTTAGAGATCGTATTTCCCTATAGAAAGGCGGAAACATAGACCCTTGTTTTTTTTAATAGATATCGATCCGTTGAAGATGGTAAGGAGCCGAATTCAAAAGTTTTGTATTCGGTCCTTCTTAGTCTCAACTAAAGACGAAAAGTTGGTCGGTATGAAGATAAGGTTCTGTTATCCTTCTTCCGTCTCTTGAACTAACTTAACCTTTTTTTTTTTCCTTTTGTCCTTTCTATCCTTCCATTTAAAAATTTAATTGACAAACGAGAAGGAGGGAGTTTTGACGTTTTGGTTACACCATGCGTCTTAAAGATCTTTACCTTCTAAAGCCAGATTAATAACTTCGGACACTTACACTACTTCGTGGTGAAGTCACCAACACAATATAATGTACAGTGTCAAATGAGAATTTTTCTAATGGAAATTTTTGGTGTTAGTTCCTGTTTTTTACAGTAAACGTCGTTGTACCTACCTGGATCTCTAACAGTATTACTCACTTCATTCAGACTGTTTCTGTTCATAGTATATTATAGTGAATATACACCTTAGATTTTTTACCATGTTTTTTCAATAAATGTTTGTCTTTATCTTAGTGTCTATATCTTTTGTTCGAAAACCAATAGTCCCCCGTTTCCCCGGTTTCCCCCCTTTCCCTATTTACCTCTGACACCGACTACGTAATGATATATATTTTATCTATTAATTATTCTTGGATGACATATCGTGTCCCTTGAGAAGAGTTATAAGACATTACTGGATATATCCTCTTCTTAGATTTTTTCTCACCTATATACTTATACATACACATATTGACTAAGTGAACGACATGTCGTCTTTGATTGTGTTGTAGAGTTTAGTGAATATGAGGTTATTTAGAATTTTCTTGTGTAAGTTCAACAAGACTAGATAATATTAATGTAGTCGAAAATTTTTATTTCTCTACAGAGTATGACCACAGTTTCTCCTTCCGTATTCTCTCTCAGTCTTCTATTACCTTCATACTCTTCCTAAACTTCTCGTCAACGATAAATTTTCTACTTCCTTGGAGGTCCTCTACTTCCGTTGGGATTGACTATAGGTTGTTCCTTTGTCCCTGGAGTCTTGATGTCGGCGTTCACTGACCTACGACAGTTGTTAAACTTACTTAAACTTTCGTCTAAGAAGGGATCTTGGAAACCTATTCCCCAGTCAGGTCGGGTCGGGCATGGAACTAAAACTGGAGTATTCGTCTCTCGGTTCTCTCGGACGGACTTGAATACTGTGTATCTTGAGACTTGATTATGTAAAGACAACGAAAGTAGTCGACTCCATTAAACAACGTATCGTTATCTTTTGATTATGTTGTTATAAGGGACATAGGTTGAAGTGAGGATGTTTTATTCCTAATGTTTAAGGTATTCGTGATAGTTACTAGGAAGTTCCTGGTAAAGAGAGTATCAGTTTAAGAAATCATTCCTCCACCAATGGAAGGAATGGGGAGAATAATTTTAGTACAAATTATTTGGACATTCCACTAACGTAAAAAAAGGAGAAAATTTGAAAGGTATACACAAGTGTAAGTAAAAGATAAGAATGAACCCGATTTTTTTTTTCAAAAATCCAATTGGTATATTTTGATGATTAAAGTTCGTTTTGTATAAAAGAGGTATATTCTTATATCAAGGGGCAATATCAAATATCTCAGTCCTAATGTTTTTTACTTTTTGAAAATGGTTACACATGGAGATTCGATCTACGTGACACCAGATTTAACGGGGACCTAAAATCTTAAGTTGAAATTTATAATAAACAAAGGAGGTATCAAATTTAGAAATTTAGTTTTTATAGTTTATGATATATGAAGTTGAGACTTATATTTATTCCAGTAGAGTAGAGTGAAACATACAAGTAAAGGAAGTAAAAATAATTTACCTAGACTTTTTTTAATTGTAAAAAAAGGTTTTGTGAATTTTCAATTTCGAATAATGACAACGATAAAGACTAAAAAATTGGTTGGCTTTTATCTTTCCAGTTTTATCGATAAAGGTAGAATTCGGTGGTAATTTGTGAATCTCAAGAATTCGTGGAGTAGTCTGTCTTAAAAGTCGAAAGTAAAGGATTTTTGTTGTTCGTAAACCTTCCTTCATGGAGAAAATTCCTTCAAACTTTTCGAGGTCTTGAACATAAGATATTGAGTCTTGTATGGTTTCGGGATTACACGACATTTCCATTGAAAACTAAGAACTTTACGACGAAGGTATATTAAGACTCAGGGAGGTCAGTCAAACAGTCGTTATTTTCGTAGTAACCGAACATAAGTGACTTCAAAACTAGAAATTTTTTACAGAAGTTCTGTGTTTCGAGTCGGTCATGTTGAGAATTACTGAAGTGTGGACCTGTGATCGATTGTGGGAGACTTCCGTCAACATTGACGGGAACGACTTACCGACCTTTACTTAACCAATTATGTGTTTTTAGTAACGTCCCATCCACAAACTTATACACTAAACCCCACTTGTTCCGTTTGAGAAAGGGGATTAGTCTGATGGTTGGGGAAGGATGTTTTCACAAGTACCGGTTTTAAATGTTCGGTTATAAGAAAACCCTTAACGATAAGGACCTTCGTCTTCATCATCCATTCTCTCCTACTCAGTCCTTTCCTCCCTCTTGTTCATTACCCCTCTCCCATGGGGTCAATCTGAGTCGAAGGGAAGGTGGTTTACGTCTACTCACGGAACAGAGTACTCTACAGAAGTGTTTCCTTCATACTTGATAAGAAGGAATCTCAGGTGTCCCTACACTTTCCCTGTTCTTATATGGATTCGTGAACAAACGGGGTGTCTTGTACTTCAGGAACTGTGACGGTCCAACATGGTGTGGTCGGTTCGACCGTTTCGAATCTTTCGGTCTAGGGTTCTACCGTAACCGTCGTGGACGTTCAAGCATCTCCTTTCAGTCCCCGTCCACGTGTGAGTCCGTGACGGGAGGGAGGTGGAAGGGTGGTCGTCTGGGGTACCTAGAACACGGAGTTGTCGCTACCACTTCAGAGACCCTCTCTCCACTCTTCGAGAATTCTACGAACTCCTTTCTGCTACGGTCCAGGCCGGGTGCTCGTTACACCCCTGGACTCTTGTCGACGGGGTTTTTGTCGTAAGCGCCCCGAAGGCGAGAGGACTTATGACTTTAGAGAGGAAATTCCAGACGTTCCCATGTGAATCAAAGTCCGTTGTAAGGGTCTCTGAGAAGGTGTTATAGCTCGTTTTTTAGAACCGATTCGTTTGGGTCCCTAGACGAATTTAATCGGGTCGTGTCACTTGTGGGACCCTGTACCTCTAAGAGAAAACAGGAGTAGACTCTTTTTTTCCTAGATTTAAGAGGGGAGTTCCTCTTCACTGAGGAAGGTTTCCGACCGATTAAAGTGAGTGGTTTTTGCTGAATATCTACCAATCCTTTTGATTCAAAATCCCCAGGTAACCAATCTTAAGACACGAAAGTGACGTACCCAAGTTAAAGACCAGTCCTTTGATTCTAAGGAGTTCGGTATGTTACGTCAGTTTTTTTCTTCTTCTTCTTCTTCTTTTTCTTTTTGATTCAAGATCAGAGATAGCCATTTCGACCAGTAGTACAATATTAACTCTGAGTAATGAAGAGAAGAGGCTAACGGTAAGATTTCAAGGGAACAGAAGTCGGTTGTGTAATCGACCGGACCTAATAAATAGATCACTCCAGTGGATCTGAAGATTATGATTCCCTAGACTCGGAAGTCGACGGAACAGGACAGTCTGATACTAACAAGATTGATAGGTAAATGTCGATAATGACCCGTACCTTCGTGGTTTTATGTGTCAGTACTAATGTTTATAAAAAGAAGAACAAAGATAATATATAGTCCTTCTTGTGTGCATATCTCCCCTCCACCTTTCGATGTCTTTCTGTTTAAATAATAAATGGTAATACGAATTACGGGTAGTAGTTGTTATGTTGTCTTTGTTGTTTTAACGTAACGATTTTAGTTCTTGGGATTTTATATGTTGTATTTCAGAGGTATCTTTTTTTTAGGTTAAGTTTATGTATGTGAACGACTTGTTATCTGTTTAAATAACATTATTATATCACTTAAATATATTTATCCGTATCGGACAAATATCTTCCTTTCTATAATAAACCCTATAAATGTAAAAATGTCGTCAATGAATAACTACGACTTCGAGGTTATGAAACCGGTGGAGTACGTTTCTTGACTGAGTAACCTTTTCTGGGACTACGACTCTTTCTGACTTCCGTTTGTCTCTTCACCGCCGTCTCGCACTCTGCCAGTCTCTCGTAGTTACTAAGTAACCTGTATTTATGCTCGTTTGAGACCCTCTGTCACTTCGTTTCCGTTCGGACCACACGATAGCAGGTACCCCAGTGTTCCTCAGTCTCTCCTGAATCACTGACTTATTGTGGTTGAATGATCTAAATATTTATGATATGATTTCGTAGTGAGACTGTGATAAGTCAGTAATAATCTCTTAATCACTTCGTTACGGTACGATTATAGAAGTACAAAGAAGTTTTTATCTTTAGAAATAAATTCGGTATGGAGTTTAAGATGTCGTTCCGTTACTAAGTCGAAATCGTGTGGACTTGTGTCCTTTATTACTGATGTCAAAATTAAGGCCTTGTAAAGGGACATTTGGTAATACCTGTCACTCTTACATGAACGTAACAAAACAAACATAACGTAATTCATCATCTTATTTTAATGTCGGTGTGATTATTCGAATTTAAAGACTTTGTGTTCATCGAGGGAACCTTTATGTACTTGACGTGAAACTGCGGGACTAACCATGTCTTACATAATTTCCTTTCCCACGTGTCCCCATTTCTCTTTATTTTCGTACAAAGTCGTTTAATTCTATTTAACAAGTCTTTATCGATTCTTAGTAATATGATCATCGATGACAGGGATTAATCTAAAGATTAGGTTTTGGTTGTACAGAAAGAAGAAATTGTATCTCTACGTTTACGTAGTTGGAAAATAAGGTTGTTTAAAGGTAGGTTGTTAAGTCACAAGATTCACCTTGTTAGAAGATTAAGTGACACAATAACCGAACAAAGGAACAGAATGGTACAATCAATAGTTGACGTTCAAATGTGTTTTGTAGATCTTTTAGGTTTTAGTAAATTCTTTTTATTAAAGTTTCCCTCTGTAATGGTTTGTGTTGTAAAATAAACACTACTCTCATGTACTATCCGGTAATCTCTTCTTTCTTTTTCGTTGACCTTGTCGATTTTGTTAATATGTCACATTATCAAAGTAGTAGTAGTAAAGTGACCGAGTGTAGACACTGATATGACTTAGACGACGATTGATTTATCCCTGTAGTATCCTTTATTTTGTAGACCTGGTTTTAGTACCGATCCCATGAGTAGTGTCTGTAAATAGATAGGGAGTCTAAAAGTGAACTCTTCCGAAGTACTTCGGAACTTTGTCTTTTTCCGAAGTACTTCCGTTCCTATAAAAAGAAACAATTTAAGACTTTGTGTCTCAAGTAAGGGTATTTATAGATCAAAGGATAGAGGAGGATATTATTATGTCTATTTACAAAGTTTAATCAAGACAATTTTATAAAAAAGGAGACTATTAAATCTTTTACTTAGAGTAAAGTATAGACGGAGACCCCTGTTGTACACTCGAAAAAAGTATAAACATTAAGGAAATCAAGATTAGTGACATTAAAAATTCTTCCAAGAAAGGTCCATTAAAAAGCCGTCGGACCACTGTGTTTATAGAATCTCATAGGAGGAAGTCTCAAAACTTTAGATATGGGTCGTAGTCGTTGTATCTTGTAACGATTCCAGATATAATTACAACTTGTTATTTTGTGTTTGTGTGTGTGTGTGTTTTCGGTTTAACAAGTTACATTCTTTTTGTTTTATCGTGTCAAGGATTAAAACATGACTCTCATAAGTTCTTACCTCTTCTCGAATTCTGTAGAGTACTACCCCTCCTCACGATATCCTAAGGATGGAAAGTTCGGTTAGTAAGTTAACAACAACGACAACGACAAACATCAATTCAGTGTAGGTTGAGAAAACACTGAGGTACCTGACATCGGGTGGTCCAAAAAGACACGTACCCAAAAGGGTCCGTTCTTATGACCTCACCCAACGGTAAAGGAAGAGATCCCCTAGAAGGGTCGGGTCCCTAGGTTGTCTATAGAGGACGTAATCGTCCATAAGAAATGGTGACTCGGTGGTCCCTTCGGGTTTAGTAAGTTATATTGATACTTAACAGTTTTGAGGAGTTTTTTTTTTTCAAATGAAGAAGGGGAGGGAGGGGGTAAATATGTTTCCCTGTTAAAGTGTCAATGGAAGTTGACGTCAGTCAATGGAAGTTAGTCTTAAAAGTTCCATACTCAAAGTAGACGTGATGAAATTCTACAATAGATCAGTGGTTTTTTAGTACCCTATGTATTTAGGACCGTGACTGGACTTACATGGTGACTTGTGTTCAAACGGCATGTGGACTGTATTCGTTTCTCGGTTGTACACACCTCAAAACAACGACACAGAAGGATGAACTTTGTCTTTTTCAAGTAGTCAAGTCAAGCCAAGTCAGCGAGTCAGCACAGGCTGAGAGACGCTGGGGTACTTATCGTCGTGTGGTCCGGAGGGACAGGTAGTGGTTGAGGGCCTCAAGTGAGTCTGAGTGCAGGTAGTTCAGTCACTACGGTAGGTCGGTAGAGTAGGAGACAGCAGGGGAAGAGGAGGACGGGGGTTTGGGAGGGTCGTAGTCTCAGAAAAGGTTACTCAGTTGAGAAACGTACTCCACCGGTTTCACGACCTCAAAGTCGAAATCGTAGTAAGGAAGGTTTCTTTAGGGTCCCGACTAGAGGAAGGCTTACCTGACCAACCTAGAGGAACGTCAGGTTCCCTGAGAGTTCTCAGAAGAGGTTGTGGTGTCAAGTTTTCGTAGTTAAGAAACTTTTTCGAGTAACCACTTATATTATTTCACGGATTTGAATACCTCAAAAATAGGATGGACTGTTCTCCTGACTAAGTATTTAATTTTTAATTCGACGTTTACACTAGGTCACTCTTTCCCTTAAAAACACATACACAATAAAAAGGTTCTAAACACTAATTGAAACTTAGAGTCATTATTAATGTGTGAGTAAATAAAACAAATGTTAATGATTTTATTTATAAATCTTC
Organism: Capra ibex; assembly: GCA_006410555.1. Classification (NCBI taxonomy): domain Eukaryota; kingdom Metazoa; phylum Chordata; class Mammalia; order Artiodactyla; family Bovidae; genus Capra; species Capra ibex. The sequence goes on along the minus strand of SJYO01034137.1, from coordinate 49,905,446 downwards.
CTTACTCGTTTGTTATACAAACACTGGGAAACTCCACGATGGAAACCAAAGATGGATGTTACATTTTCAAAAAAATAAAACAAACGGGACCTTTATATTTTAAGTTTATAGAATAAACCCATACGGTATATGATCTGGTCTTTTTTAGTTTAAAAGTTCCGATTTCGTCTGTTTTATCGTCATATGTCACCCATTTATTTATTGAATTGTAAAATGTCCTCTTAATATTATTGAGACTACTTGAACTCGGAAAAGAACCCTGTTTATTATAGATGAAGTCAAGGATAGTCTAAAAAACTGTGTTTTATAATTGTTATTTAAAATAGTCTTTATAATTCCGTACTTTTGTACTGAGGTTTATTCTCCCTTTTGTTAGTTGTCTCTGTATGGTTCTCTTTTGGGCCTATAACTTTAATCGTCTGTTAAAAATTCTATTCATGATACTTACACAATTTATACAATTACACCTATTTTATTTGTTGTACACACTTGTCTACCTTTTAGATTCGTTCTTTTGCCTTTGATATCCCTATTAGGTTTTATTTAAGATCTTGATTTTTTACACTAGAATCTTTATTTATTTAGTAATCTATTCAAATTCTCAATTATTTCTCAGTCACTTAATTTTACGTGAGTCTTTTATCATGTTTCTATTTCTTATCCTTTTTTGACATGTTTCGAAGACTATAACCATCCTATGATAGTTTAGCATGTATTGACTATACATTAACCTCAGTGATTTTTTCTTATTTTCGTTAGAATGTGTTTGAGAAAGTATTTATCTTCTCCTTTGTTAAAGGTTAAATAAAATGTTTCGGTCGTATTGAGACTATGGTTTTGAACCATTTCCATAATATTCTTTATTTTATTATCTCATTATAAAGATACTAATTTCCACCCTTTCAAGAAATTTTTATAATCGTTTAGTTTGAGTTACTGGGTTTCTCTTTATTTCTTTTACCTTTTGTTTGTTTTTTTAAAAAATTGTACACTGGTAAAATTATTTCCGTAATTTTTGAAAACTGTTTTAATTTGTTGGTAGACGATTGAAATTTTTTTAATTGTGAGAGTCGTTTCATCCTTAACTTTGGAGGAATTTATATTTTTTCCCGTGGACCTTTATAGTAGTTTACGAAATACTAATATGTCATCTTCACTTTTTATCTAAGTTCCCTAATCTAGACTATCTGTCTCAAGGACTTCTTGATACCTGTCTCTAAGTACTGTAACATGTCCTCCGTCCATGATTCTGGTATGGGTTCTTTTTCTTTACGTCTTCCCGTTTTACCAACAGACTACTCTGGAATTTTTATCGATACTTTTCTTCTCTTCGTTTTCCGTTTCCTCTTTTCGTTTTTACGTCTCAAGGTTTCTTATAGTTCCTCTCTATTCTTTCGGAAGGAGTCACTAGTTACGTTTCTTTATCTCCTTTTGTTCTCTTCCCCTTTCTGATCTCTAGAGAAGTTCTTTTCGTCTCTATGGTTCCCTTGTAAAGTACGTTTCTACCCGAGTTTTATCCTGTCTTTACCATACCTGGATTGTCTTCGTCTTCTGTAATTCTTCTCCACCGTTCTTCTGTGTCTTCTTGATATGTTTTTTATAGAAGTACTGGGTCTATTAGTACTGCCATACTAGTGAGTGTATCTCGGTCTGTAGGACCTTACGTATCAGTTCACCTGGAATCCTTCGTAGTGATACTTGTTTCGATCACCTCCACTACCTTAAGGTCAACTCGATAAAGTTTAGGATTTTCTACTACGACACTTTCACGACGTGAGTTATACGGTCGTTTAAACCAGTTGAGTCATCACCGGTGTCCTGACCTTTTCCAGTCAAAAGTAAGGTTAGGGTTTCTTTCCGTTACGGTTTCTTACAAGTTCAAGTCAAGTCAAGTCAGTGAGTCAGCACAGGCTGAGAAACACTGGGGTACTTAGCGACGTGCGGTCCGGAGGGACAGGTAGTGGTTGAGGACCTCAAGTGAGTCTGAGTGCAGGTAGCTCAGTCACTACGGTAGGTCGGTAGAGTAGGAGACAGCAGGGGAAAAGGAGGACGGGGGTTAGGGAGGGTCGTCGTCTCAGAAAAGGTCACTCAGTTGAGAAGCGTACTCCACCGGTTTCATGACCTCAAAGTCGAAGTCGTAGTAAGGGAGGTTTCTTTAGGGTCCCGACTAGAGGAAGTCTTACCTGACCAACCTAGAGGAACCTCAGGTTCCCTGAGAGTTCTCAGAAGTTGGCGTGTTAACGTGAGTAGAGTGTACGATCATTTCATTATGAGTTTTAAGAGGTTCGGTCCGAAGTTGTCATGTACTTGGTACTTGAGGGTCTACAAGTTCGACCAAAATCTTTTCCATCTCCTTGATCTCTAGTTTAACGGTCGTAGACGACCTAATGACTTTTTCGTTCTGTCAAGGTCTTTGTTTAGGTGACACTGACACTGACACAACTAGTGTTATTTGACACCTATTAAAAAGTTCTCTACCCTTGTGGTCTGGTGGACTAGACGGAGAACTCTTTAAATATACGTCCAGTCCTTCGTTGTCAATCTTGACCTGTACCTTGTTGTCTGACCAAGGTTTAGTCCTTTTTTTATTCAGTTCCGACATATAATAGTGGGACACATAAATTGTATATACGTCTCATGTAGTACTCTTTGTGACCCGACCTACTTCGTGTTCGACCTTAGTTCTAACGATCCTCTTTATAGTTATTCAAGTCTATACGTCTACTGTGGTGGGAATACCGTATTTCACTTCTTCATGATTTCTCGGAGAACTACTTTCACTTTCTCCTCTCACTTTTTCAACCGAATTTCGAGTTGTAAGTCTTTTGATTCTAGTACCGTAGACTAGGGTAGTGAAGTATCGTTTATATACCCCTTTGTCACTGTCTGAAATAGCAAACCCCGAGGTTTTAGTGACTTCTAACACTGACGTCGGTACTTTAATTTTCTGCAAATGAGGAACGTCCTTTTTAATACTGGTTGGATCTGTCGTATAGTTTTTCATCTATGTAATAAAACAGTTGTTTCCAGGTAGATCAGTTCCGATACCAAAAAAGTTATCAGTACATACCTACACTCTCAACCTGATATTTATTCCAACTCGGGGCTATTAACTAGGAAAATTTGACACCACAACCTCTTCTAAGTACTCCCAGGGAACCTGACGTTCCTTTAGGTTGGTCAAGTGGGACTTCCTTTAGTCAGGACTTATAAGTGACCTTCCTGACTACAACTTCGACTTTGAGGTTATGAAACGGGTGGACTACTCTCCTTGACTGAGTAAACTTTTCTGGGACTACGACTCTTTCTAACTTCCACCCTCGTCTTCCCCTGTTGTCTCCTACTCTACCAACCTACCGTAGAGACTGAGTGACCTGCACTCAGACTCATTTGAAGTCTTCAACCACTACCTGTCCCTTCGGACCGTACGACGTCAGGTACCCCACCGTTTCTCATCCTGTGTTGACTAGTTGACTTGACGGACATACTTACACTCTCAATATTTCTTTCGACTCGTGGTTTCTTAACTACGAAAACTTGACACCATAACCTCTTCTGAGAACTCTCAGAGAACCTGACGTTCCTCTAGGTCAGTCAGGATTTCCTTTAGTCAGGACTTATAAGTGACCTCCCTGATTACGACTTCGATTTTGAGGTCGTGAAACCGATGGACTACGTTTCTTGACTGAGTAACCTTTTCTGGGACTACGACCATTTCTAACTTCCGTCCTCCTCTTTCCCTACTGTCTCCTACTCTACCAACCTACGGTAGTGGTTGAGTTACCTGTACTCAAACTCATTCGAGGTTCTCAACCACTACTTATCCCTTCGGACCGCACGACGTCAGGTACCCCAACTTTCCTCAGTCTGTGTTGACTAGTTGACTTGACTTGACTTTTTATTATAATTAGAGTTACGACATTCTGATTTACTAAAAGGGGATTCTAGTCTTTGTACCGTTTTATCAGTGAGAAGTAGTGAACATAAGCTGTGATATCATCTTCAAGGTCGGTCATCTACTGCATTCTTTTCCTTCATCTTTGATACTGTGTCCTTTCACATTTCGTTTTTTTTGACATAAGTATCAACTGTACTAACATGTGAATCTTTTAGGATTCTTCAGAAAAATTTCCATGATTGTATTACTTAAATTGTACAAAAACTTTCAGTAAACATAAAGGTAATTGTTATTTATTATCTTTTTAATTTTAGAATTTTGTTCAAATTTTATAATGGTCTTTTACAGTTTATAGATACATTTTTTTGGATAGTTCTCTATATTTTCTGAAGAACAGTTTTGACTTTACCTAGTACTTTTATTTTCAGTGTCAAAAGATGTTCTTTTTATTCTTATAAGGGTACTGGAACCATTTCCGTTTATATAGTATCCGTCTTATTATATTTTTGATGATTAGTATTTTAAAATTCAAATTATTAGTCTGGTATTTTTGATTCTGTAAGATGAAAAGTTTTTTTGATAATTGTTTTATTCGTTTAATGTCTATCCTCTGTATTTTAAAATTCAAATTATTAGTCTGGTATTTTTGATTCTGTAAGATGAAAAGTTTTTTTGATAATTGTTTTATTCGTTTAATGTCTATCCTCTTATATCATGTATATACAATGTATAATATATATAATCAAAACAGTATTTATACTACTTTATATAAAAATTTGGGATACTAAGTTATTATTTTTTCTGGTTGGTGTATTAATTTTACCCATTTCATAAACTTACTTGTGAAGTACTTTTTACTATTTCCTTATTGGTGGTTTGTATATATTTCCGTAAGTTGTAGTAATTCGTAGTTCTTTTACGTTAAATTCCGGTGCTACTCTATGGTATAAGTAGACGATCTTTCTGACTTGATCATCCGTTGTAATTTACGACTGTTCCTACACTTCGTTAATCTACCTTTATACTTTATCGTGTTGATGAAACCTTTATGGTATACTGGGTCGTTATAGTTAAGGTCTATAAATGGGGGGTACGAATTTCATACGGGTGTTTTGTTTCTGTCTGGACACTTTCTTCCTACTATTTACAGAGTAAGTATTATGGAGGTTTGATCTTTGTCGAGTCACCAAATACCTGTCATCGTACCCAATTGATTAACACTATATCAGTGTGTTACATAATGATAAGTCGTTACTTTTCATTGTTTGGAAGTTGTGTACGTTTTACTTATATAGAATTTTGTCATAATCTATTTTCTTTGACCTAGGTTTACTCGTGTACAATTTAATAAAGTAAGTATGGGTCAGGTTCTAGTCCGTTTTGATTTGAAGCCCCTAACCTTATTCCGTATCAAAAGGACCCCTATCCCCTTGACTGCCCTTTCTCAATGTTTCGTTGAAATACCCTACGACCTAACAAGATATCGAATTAAACTCACCTACATTCGATATATGTCTCTTAACAGTTTTAAGTAGTTTGATATGGAATTCTAGACACCTAAAATAATTTCATTTACCACAAGGGTACTCTCAATTTTTCTACTCCGTACGTATTCTTTCGTCACAGTCCTTTCTGGTGACCCAGTCTCTCATATGACCTATGTCTTGTTCTTAATAGTACGTTCCAAATTGTCCCCAATTTGGGGGATTGTCCCCAAGGGATGGGGGTCCTTTTGAACTTAATATTACCTCCAAGTGTTAACCGTGACCGACGGCTTACGTTTTGGGAGTACTCACCACCTTTCATTTTGTCAACGATTACAATTTTTTGAACCGGTAGACCCTCCCTCTTCTCGGTCACTCTGTCTCTTTGACCCCGTCTCCTCTTCTACCACCACCACCGTCGAAGAATGGTCACTACGGGTCACGTCCGAGTCAAGAGAGGGGTGGAGGGTCAGACTGGGTCAGACGGTGGACCTGGTGGAACGGGGGACGTCGGGTGTCGGGTACGATCTATATTCTTAATTTAAATTTTTGAACTTAATATTTCCTCCAAGTGTTAACCGCGACAAGATATAAATATATAGGTACTTTCTCGGAGAAGTTAATTTTTATAGTGGCAGTTCGTGTTAAACGGACTAAGGTAATTCCGTTGAGTCAGTTCTCCTCCTGTTTTTGTCGTCAGTGGATACAGTACTCTTCTCCCTTTGTCAGGTCTTTTTCTGAACCTCGAATGGTACAACCCATTTCCCAGGTCTATTCTTCCACCTAAAGAGGGACTACACAGCCTCTCTTTAGTCAGAAGACTTATCCTACTCTCATCCCTTCACGGTCCCAAAGGGATCATCGTGTCTCCCATTTCGTAAGAGGACGTTACGTCCTCTGGACCCAAGTTAGGGACCCAGTCTTTCTAAGGGACCTCTTCCTTTACCGTTGGGTGAGGTCATAAGAACGGACCTTTTAGGGTACGTGTCTTTTCGGACCACCTAATGTTGGGTACCCCAGCGTCTCAACATGTGTTGAGTTACTGATTGTGTGTGTGTCCCTTTCACGGTTCTTTCCTCTCCTGACGAATAGTTTTTCGACGATGGGACACATTTCAACCTCTGAGGAAACAGTCCCGATTACATGTGTGGACTAAGGTAAGTCGAAGGTAATATAGGTCTCCCCACTCTGGGGTCTCCATAGGCTATTCAGTTAAAGTTCTGGAGAGCCCAGTAACGGAGATAAAAGGAATAAAAGACAGAGGTCGCCCGACAAAGGAGTTACAAGAAGGACTGAGGTTTGGAGACATGTTGAAAGACCTAAGAAGAACTAAAGAGGCTGGAACGTACATTGGACATATTTAGTATCGAGGGGGTGTCCTTCCCCCGAAAAGGTGTGTCCACAACTCCGAGACGGTGATAACTGGTGTGGAGACGGAGGGGGTGGTCCCTCATCAAGGAGTCACCCCGGACGGAGGGGATTATAAGATCCGAGATATAAAAGGTTTGTAAAAATTTTTAGTGTCAAACCCCCGGAATTGACTTAACCGGAATTGACTCAAACGGTATTGACAAATGGTCTCTTCAGATGAGAATATAAATAGTTGGTGGTCATAACTTTTAATTTATAAGTGTCGGAACACGATTACAATAGGAATACGTGTCTACGAGTTAGTTCGGGTTAGGAAACGTTGGGGTACCTATGAGGTCCGTCTTACGACCTACCCGACGGTACGGGAAGAGGTAAAAATAGGAAGGAAAGGGAGTCAAAAACAAAAGTATTTCTTTAAAGGAATAACTAGTGGGTACACCCCCCACCTACGAGTCCTTTAAGGTCCCCCTTTTGGACTCCAGACTAATCGAACGGTAGTCTCGAGACGACGTAATGGAACAGTGCCCACCTTAAGGAGTGCGACCGAGGGCCGTATCTACTCGTGAATAAATACTCTCCATTCGAATTAAAACATCCTATCTATCGTCGGTTCTCAACAATGACTCGAATGTTTTATTATCGGACAAGGTCAATCCTGTAGACCGCACACCAGGGTCCGACTAGACTCCATGTCCAACTCCTACCGACCCACTTTCAAGAAGAGTCCTTCGAAGATAATAACGGTTTCGGATAGAGATCGTAACCCTTTGAACTCGAGTTTGTGTTCTTGGGGGGTGTTTTTTTGTTTTTAGACGGCCGAAAACATGAGACGAAAAGGTGAGAAGACTATAAGAGACCTTTTTTCAGTTTAGTCCCGAAATCAGAAGACGTAAACTTTCCCTACCAAGTCAATTTGAGGGAGACTATCGGGAGATCGAACGGATTGTCCAAGGGGACCTGGAGAGTGTCGAACACTTAACGAATGTCGGGGGTTGACGCTCTCCGTGTTTCGAATTTTCGTAGAATTTCTGTATCTCGGAAAAGATTTCTCAATTTTTAACATAACCATCTCCCAAAAGTGACAACTGAGTCACTGATGACGGTCCGGAGGTATAAGAAATAGAAAATCCGTGGACCCTCCTACAATTAGTTACATTTGCCCTATACCTTTTTCTATATATCATCAAAACTACAATCGTTGTGATCTGAAAACTCAATTAATGAAAAGAAAACAACATTTAGTGACATGAGGAAAGTGAACAATATTTGACGACATAGAAACGATACATTCTTACATTGAAATAAATCACGAAAGACTCTTACCGTGGTCTGAAACCCTTCTAGTTGTCTTTATTCAGAAGACCAACTGTTTGGGAATAGTCTTTTTTCCGACATTTTACAATTAACCGGGAAAAACCGGTCTTCTACTATATTTAGTGGATTCTGAACACGTATGTTAATCCATACGTCTCTCTTTTCGGACCAAAACTATTCTCAGACCTGACGATTGTGACGTATTAAAACATAATGGGTAACTAGAGATACATGTTAGTTTTTTTCCATATTTTCCGGAAAGATCTGTTATCCCCGGCCTCGGTCAGCGACCTGACCAAAGGGGGTACAGAGAGAGAGAAAAAGGAAAAGGAGAAATTAAAGTCCGACTTAAGGGTAGACCCCGCGTCTCCGAACGGTTCAGATGAATGAACAGGACCGACAATTCTGGGCGTGCTTTCCCTCGGATTCCGTTCCGTGGGAATCTATAAGTTCACTCGCGGTCACCGGGTTGCATCTACCACGTTTAAGGAACAGACCTCAAAATAACAGAAGGCGCATTAGGTTCAATAAGTCGGGAGAAAGAGGTGAATTAGAAGAATGATGTGATAACAAAGAATTAGATTAGAATATAGTTAGTTATTTATTCAAAAAGAGTGTGGTTGCGGCAGGTGCGAAGCTTAAGGGACCTAGGTGACCCCGACCTGGGACCGTGCAGATACACCAAGAAAAAATTCTAAAAAATATACCTGGTAAAAATTTCAGACATAACTTAAACAATGTTATAACAAAGATGAAATACCAAACAAACAAAGTAAAACAAAAAACCGGTGTACCATATACCCTAGAATCGAGGGGTTATTCCCTAGCTCGGACGTAGGGTACGTAACCTTCCACTTCAGAATTGGTGATCTGGTGAGCCCTTCAGAAAAAAACACACAAGAGTTTACCTAATTTTCCGAAGTCCAGAAAAAGTCTCAAGAAACGTGACTATACATGTTACCGGACTGGGGTGTCGTTACGTCCTAAGTGGGAGAGAGTCATGGGTAGTCACACTAAGAAACCGGGAGGACAGAGTGTATTAAAGAACAGTGACCGAAATAAAGAACTACCAAGTAGAGGGAGGGGCGAATTTTACCCGTAGTTAATGTGGTAGTTTTTTTTTTTTTAACTCTCTTGATTTTCCTTCGTTCTCTCTCTTTTACAAAATTTTTCTGAAGGTTGTGTTTACTGGAATTTTTCTTCTACCATCCGGTGGACCGTTTTATATGAAAATAGTCGGACAATTACTTCAGTTATACTTAGATTTGGATATTTACGTTCATACGTTCTCTCTAATGAGATACAAATTCATTAAATTCCCTTAAAGAAAAAGGTTCTTATTCTGTTTCTATTAGAAGTAGTTGTACTCCAGGGTGTGAGAGGAGGTTCCAAAGGTCTACATAAGTCCCATAAGTCTGTGACTCCTACTTATGTATGGAATAAGAACTCAGTCAGACCCAGAACAGGTCCCTCATAGACAACTCCGGAGGTTAAGTCCAGAACGGGTAGAAAGTCACCACGAAGTGAAGTAGGATTGTCAGGGTGCCGAAGGAAATGATTTACACTCGGTGGTACCCCGTGTTCATTGAGAAAACGACGGGTCATTCCGACCTTCGGTACGGATACTCTTTTGTAAGAGATGGTCCCTTAAACAGGATGGGTCTTAGGGTGGTGTATCCTTCGTGTGTCCTGTGGAGACGAGAGACTGGGTGCTGAAGAAACCGTGAGGAGTAGACAATATGGTGAGACGAATTCCGTCTGTAACGGTTTCTCCTCCTCCCTCTGTCTGTCTATGATAATTTCCTCTTTTTGGACTTGTCGAAAGTCAAGAATGGTAGTATCACTCGGTCTGTGGTCTTGTATACGATTGTATCTTTTATAGAGTAAATGTTTGACATGACGTATTCTTTTCGAATTCTTTTTGAAAGACGATAGGTCTTTTTACAAGTTTGATGACGTGTTAACGTGAGTAAAGTGTACGATCGTTTCATTACGAGTTTTAAGAGATTCGATCCGAAGTTGTCATGTACTTGGTTCTTGAGTGTTTACAAGTTCGACTTAAATCTTTTCCGGCTCCTTCGTCTCTAGTTTAACAGTTGATGGTGACCTAGTGTCTTTTTCGTTCTCTTAAGGTATTTTTATAGGTGAAGACGAATTGACTGACATGGTTTCGGAAACTGACACACCTAGTGTTGTTTGACCTTTTAAGAATTTCTCTACCCTTATAGTCTGGTGGAATGGACGGAGGACTCTTTGGACATACGTCCAGTTCTTGTTGTCAATCCTGACCTGTACCTTGTTGTCTAGCCAAGGTATAGCCCTGTCCTCATACAGTTCCGACATATAACAGTGAGACGAATAAATTGAATATACGTCTAATATAGTACGATTTACGGTCCGACCTATTTCGTGTTCGACCTAAGTTCTAACGGTCCTCTTTATAGTTATTGGAGTCTATCCGTCTACTGTGGTGGGAATACCGTCTTTCGTTTCTTGATTTCTCGGAGAACTACTTTCACTTTCTCCTCTCACCTTTTCAAACGGATTTTGAGTTGTAAGTTTTTCGTTTCTAGTACTGTAGGTCAAGATAGTGAAGTACCGTTTGTCTACCCCTTTATTACCTTCGTCACTGTGAAATAAAAACTCCCCCGAGGTTTAAGTGACGTCTACCACTGACGTCGGTACTTTAATCTGTGAACGAGGCACCTTCTTTTCGATACTGGTTGGATCTGTCGTATAATTTTTCGTCTCTGTAATGAAACGGATGTTCTAGGTAGATAAGTTTCGATATCAAAAAGGTCATCAGTTCAGAACTACACTCTTAACCTGGTATTTTGTCCGACCCGTGGTCTCTTAACTATGAAACTTGACACCACAACCTCTTCTGAGAACTCTCAGGGAACCTGACGTTCCTCTAGTTTTGTCAGTCAAGATTTCTTTAGTTGGGATTTATAAGTAACCTTCCTGACTATGACTTCGACTTCGAGGTTATGAAACCGGTGGACTATACTTCTTGACTGACTAATCTTTTCTGGGATTACGACCTTTTCTAACGTCCGTCCTCCCCTTCCCCTATTGTCTCCCACTTTACCAATCTTCCGTAGTAGTTGAGTTACCTATACTCAAACTCACTCGAGGTCCTCTACTACATCCTGTCCCTTCGGACCGTACGACGTCAGGGACCTCAGCGTTTCTCAACCTGTCCTAACTCGTTGACTTGTTGTTGACGATAGGTTTCATTTTAAAATATAACAAGTCAGCCGAAATATTAATATATGAGTTCTTAGTGAACTTTTGTTGTATCCAACCAGATTGTGAACCTTTATTGTTCACCCTCTTTGTCCTTGAGTAATTCCCGTGTCGACACCTTTCTTTTATTTTCACCTCCACCTCTCTCTCTTCGTCCTGGGGGTTCTTAGAGTCGTCCCTTTTACGAGGGGAGGGGTCCTTCCTGTTTAACCGATTTTAGTACGTGTCTCCTAACTAGGAGACCTAACGACTCAGGGTCCTGAACATACACAAAGGAAGACGAAAGTGTCGGAATCTCGGTCGTTTTATTTTTCGGTGGCCCTAATTTGAATAGTCTTTCTCATTAAACGATTGACTATATTACAAAAACCTTTGTGTCACTCTTTCCACTAAACATAAATTATCAAAGTTATCTTATAAGGTCCATGAAAGTAAGTGACTTTTGGTACTTCCCCTAATATGTCATTATGTATGTAGGATGAATAGTCTGAAGATTCTGTTCTTATATGTGTGAATTTGAACCATGTTTCACAGTCGTTGTAAAAAGGACGGTTGATAAACGGTGTCACACACTGCCAGTATTCTCTTCCTTTACTACTGGGTGAGGTCATGAGAGCGGACCTTTTAGGTACCCGTCTCCTCGGACCATCCGATATCAGGTACCCTAACGTTTCTCAGCCTGTGCTGACTCACTGAAGTGAAGTGAGTGAAGTATGAAATACTGACCTCTTCCTTTACCGGTGGGTGAGGTCATAAGAACGGACCTCTTAGGGTACCTGCCTCCTCGGACCGCCCGGTACCAGGTCTCCCAGTGTTTCTCAGCCTGTGCTGACTTCACTGACTCGTGCGTGCGTGTACTGACAGTATTTTGGTCCGTAAGATTGTGGACGTGTGTGTGTGTGTGTGTCAAGGTCTATCCGGACCATTGTCTGGTTAGTTTCCGACTCTCCGAGAACGAACGGTGGTCAATTTATTAATGAAGAGAAACAAGTAACTAGTAAAGTCTCAAACTAGGTAAATGACGTGTTAAAGACGAGAGTAAGTCCTTTAAATGTTGTGGGTATATTAGAGTCTGACTGTCCTCCATCCTACTGATACGAGACGTTTCACGATTGTCCAGAAATTAAGAAAAGTTCGTCTGGTAAAAGACTAATTTTTGAACTTAGAGGTCAATTTATGAGCCGTCCATAGAAGTCTCTTCCTGACTTTACATAGGTCACGGTGATGACATCGACGTCTAGTCAAGTAACACCCATCTCAAGGAACCCCGAGTCAATCTTCGGAAAAGAATAAAAGATATGTTTATGAGTTCCGGATGTAAACGTGTGTCATTTAAACGTAAAAATACCCCTACTTGGGTAAAACATACGGTCTCTCAACAGACACCTAAAACGTGTCCTATGAAAAAATCTTACGTAAATTGTATTACTTCTTATCTAACGATCTATAATTTTATATCTCCAATCATGTTTTATAAACTTTTACACAAAGTAGATCTGTATAATTTGACTCTTTATAAAATAGGAAGAACTTTTGACTTTAGATACGTTAAACCTGTCTCATATATAAATAGATTTACTCTCTCTCTTTTACACATACTGGGTTTATGAACTAATCAAGAAAATATTTTCTTATCGACAAACATTTTAAGTTATTTTTCATTACTTCAATGTGTTTTATGTCCTTTTCTTTATGATTTCAACGGTCTTGAGATGTTGACGACATCTTTGAGGGACCACTTTCTATAAATTTTAATTGGTCTTTGGTAGTGTTCGTCGTTATTACGTCTCCTTTAATCACACTTAAGAAAGGGTTTTCCTTATCTTTCTTGACCTTTCATGTTCGTACCAACGGTACTCCCTCGATCTCAAAAAAAAAAGTCATCGTAATGTCCTAATTAACATTCCTTATTAAGTAAGTAAATCGGTTACATGTCTCAGAGATAGGTATGTTTCGTGACAGTTCAGTGACATTCTTGAGTTCCTACTTATTCTGTGTGAGGGGTATGATTCGGATACCTTTTACCTTTTATTGGTACTTCTTGTCGGTGTCGAAAAGAATTTAACACCAAGAACACAAACTCGAGTCAAAGGGTATTCTCATTGAGACATTCGTCGTGGAACTATCAGTTCCTAGTCGTCGTAGTCTTGGTGACTCTTTAAAGAATCTTTACGTCAGATTTCGGGGTGGGATCTGAAGATTTAGTTTAGATATACAATTGTCCTAGGGGTCCAAGAAACATCCGTGTCATTCAGACTCTTCGTGACCAGATCACGACAGACGGTAGAAGAAATTGAGACGGTTTCGAGATAAAGTTTCGTTAGTTAAAGGTTTACATTTATTATAGGGAATTTGTGTGTGTGTGTGAAACCAGTACGATCAGGAACGAGTTTTAGGAAGTCATCAAAGGGTCGTAAGAGTGCCACCAGGAGCGCCGTAAGGTCAGACAGAGGACGAAAAGAAAGCTGTACTGTGTGCACTCACGTGCGTGCCTGTAGGGAGTCCTTGGACCGTAGTGGTAGGGGTCGACGACAAACGTGAGCGAAATGGCCCGTAGAAACGAGTAATCCAGTCGAGATGGAGTTTGTTACGAAGAGTTGAAATTGACAGATAATCTTTGGGAACCCTTCCTAAAATTTTAGGGTTATCAGTCCGAAGTGGGGTCTGACTCAATTTGTTTTAACGACCTCCATGTCGGGTCTCGGGTGTATAATAAAAATCTTAAAGGGTCTCACTAACGTTTTACGTTGGTTCCAACACTTGGTGACCGGATCTTTTAGAGGGGAGGAGGGGTTAAGTATAAGACTTTAGTATGGGTAAGAAGTTGCGTCTCTAGATCACGGGGTACTCACCGGGGACTAGTAGGGTCGGACACCAACCCTAGAGAAGGAATGTTGAGTGATTGTGGATAAAGAGTCCCGAAAAAGAAACACTAAACGTTGTATCGTCCATGGTGTGTCCACGAACGTGTAATGATCTACAAAGAAAAAGATAAATTTATTGTCCAACAAGTTTGAATTAAACGGTGACTTATGACCTATTCCTGACTTTTGTTTTACACTGAGAGTAGAGGGTTATTTATTTGAACGTACTGTGTTGTCTCGTATCGTCCCTTACCCCGTGATTTTCGTGTCTCCTTACGCCGTTAACTCCTCCCCATTCCCTCGTTCTCCTCCACCCTCGGTCCTCCCGAGGAAGGTCTAAGTGTAGGGGAGTGCCACAAGTCCGACACAGTGGTGTGTTGGATCGACGGTTTCAGTTCCTCTGAGGACAAGAAGTGAGAGCAAAAGAAATAACAAACAGAGGCAGATGATACGTTCCGCTCCCTTCCGTCACTTAAAACAAAATGAGTGACTACATTAGGGGGTAACAGACCTCTTCACACATCGTGTTGTTTACACTGTGCCTATTAAAATACACAGTTGTACCGATCCGGTACCCACAGGTCTATAAACGACCTTGTAATAAGACTACCACAGACTCTCATAAAGACCTAATATAATTGAAAACTTACTCATCTGACTGATTTCTGTTGACTGACGGGGTTACACTCACAAGACTTATCTTATTTTTCCGACTGATTCCTAACTGAACGAGATATATGGACAGAGGTTCGACTGGTGATCGGAAGAGGACGGAAGTCTGACTGAACTTGATCATTGAGTGTGGTAGTCGAGAGGACCAAGAGTCCGAAGTCTGAGTCTTACCTTGATGTAGTAACCGAGAGGACCCAGAGGTCGAAGGATTGAAGGTTAGAACTCTGAAGAGTCAGAGATTAGTCCACTCGGTCAAGGAATATCATTTGGAGAAATATACACACATTATATATGTGTGTTGAAAAACCGATGCAAAGAGACCTTTTAGGATTACGTGTAAAACCATGACTCTCACTGAGGTCTTCTTATCTTAAAACTCAAATACGAAACCTTGACATCACAACCTCTGCTGAGAATTCTAAGGGAACCTGACGTTCCTTTAGTTTGGTCAGTTAGGATTTTCTTTAGTCAGGACTTATAAGTAGACTTCCTGATTACGACTTGAACTTTGAGGTTATAAAACCGGTTGACTACGTTTTTTGACTGAGTAGCCTTTTCTGGGACTATGACCCTTTCTAACTTCCGTCCTCCTCTTCCTCTACTGTCTCCTACTCTACCAACCTACCGTAGTGGCTGCACTACCTGTACTCAAACTCTTTCGTGACCCTCAACCACTACCTGTCCCTTCGGACCACATGACGTCAGGTACCTCAGCGTTTCTCAACCTGTGTTGACTCACTGACTTGACTTGACTGGGACCATAAGTTGATGACTAGATCGTTTATGAAAAAAGAGACATGGACAATTATTTCTGGTGGCTTTCGACAAACGAGAATCGATCGTTCTGGTCAGGAAGTCACAGTTTGTATTCCTATACAGTTGAGAAGTCGGGATACAGTATTAAATCAAATGTCCCTTAGATAACGGAAAAGGAAGGTGTGTTATAAAGTAACCAAGTAATGTAACTACTACGATACGATTAAACTGGGTCACTCGTTCTTCGTCGTTGATGAGGTCTGAATAACTATTCTGTATACACACGATCTCCCACCCTTTAGGTCGTTTTCGAGTCCCTAGAAGATGGAGTCACTTGAAAGATCCTCATGTCGTTACACTCCACTGACTGAGAAAGACGGACAGAAGTCCGATCCGTAACGAGAAGAGGACGGAAACCTGAACCTGACCTCCCGACTCTTCGGTTTCTCTGTCGACTTTTATTTTCAAGGTTAGATTCAGGTTCGGAGGTCGAACGGTCGACGTTTAGAACCCTGAAGAGTCGAAGATATTAGTGTAATCGGTCAAGAGACATTATTTAGAGAAACATGTATTTATATATAGGATAATCGAGACAAAGAGACCTCTTGTGATTATGCCTCCACAAGTCATATTTTAACAACTCACTTACTTACTCATTTACTTGATGAGTGACAATGACTGAATCAAGTTCGAAGGTAACAGAGGGTGTACTTACCGGATTTAAAGAAGAATCGAGACTATTTGGGTGTGTGTGTTACGAAACTTCTTGTCTAAAAAAATTTGTGGTCTATACTGGTAACACTGGTGTTAAAGAGAGGTCGGATTTTAATTTACGAGGAGTAACAGACAAGGGTCTTAATTTATTTTAACAAACAAATTTGTCTTATTTCAAATCAAAGTATTTGTATAATGTATTTCGAAATATATTGGATTGGAACTCTACATAAGTCAGAGTGGAAATCATGAAAAGTGGGACGGGAAATGTGAAGTTCTGGTTGTTTACCGAAATGACAGTGAAAGAGATTGTGAGTTCCCGGTACGAGTAGAGACAAGAATTTGTATTACAGGACTGACGAATCTTACTGAAGGACGGGAAGTAGGTGGACCTTTTAAGGAAAGTGACAAGTTTTGTTTCAAGTCACTGTTGAGAAGTCTTTCATAAATAGAAGACTTTCTTCCAATTGTTGATAGAAGAACTATATCTGGTAAGTCTAAATCGAATAAAGGTGTAAGAGGAATTACGGTTGAAAAAATATAAAAATAACCAAATACACGCAACGTTAGGAAATTCGATGTTTTTGGTCTGACAGTAATGACAGAATTTGGACAGTACTAAGTAGTGGACCCTGATCGTTTAATTTGTTTTAACCCTAAGATATTTGACTTCTTCCCTCTCACTGATATCTTATTCATTGGTTATGTAACCAGGGATACAGAAACAGAGGTCACTTTCTACTAACCAAACTTTCGTTTTCGATGTAGTAAAGTAGAAGACCGGTTTCACGTATCTTATTACGACTAATAACTTACACATCTTGACTTAAGATTTCGAGTGTATCCTTTTTGAGTCAACTTTATTAATGTATTCGTCGAACTCGTTTCCGAAAATTAAAGGAAAACGGAGTCAAAAGGATAGACATTTCTTCTCTATTATGGACTTTTGTTTCTCACAGTGGACGGTAAAGTCATTTGTTTCTTACAGTGTCGGTGTTTCGGTAGTCGGTGACGTTGACGGGAATTACCATTTGGGACTCCTTTAAGTCCTATCTATTTTTATCCTATGACCGGGATCTATCAACTCTACGGATGGTTTCTTACCAAAGTTATCTGGTTCTGAGAAAATGGAATGGTATATATATTTTATTGATTTTAGTAATTGAACTCCACAGATAAAAACACTAATCATCATTTAGAAAAATATAAACTGATGTACACAAAAAGGAAAGTCGTTTTTGAGGATATAGAGAACTGGAAGGAAATGGAGAAACGTTGTCAGGAAGTCTCGAAAGACTCTGTCACATAGGGTCCGATATCAGGAATCATTCAGACGGTTTATTTTGTATTAAGAGTTGAAAATCTAACACGTAAGAAAAAATCGGTTGTATGGAGAAGTGAGGTATTTTAAGAAAACTTTTCATATATTAAATTTAGATCAGTAACAATCCTATATACTCTTTTGTTTCGTATTTCTATGTACTTTTTATAGATTTGGTGGTAAAATATAGTTGTTTTTCTTTAACAGTAGTATACTAATTATGTGGCCATAACTGCCTCGTGAGTACACCGTATGATGAGTACCCCAAGTCATACGGTGTACGTTCACGAGGTATTTACACCACGTAATTACGAAGACAAAATAAGTAATGTGGTTTCAGAAACTGACATACCTAGTGTCTTTTGATACCTTTTGAGAAGTTCTCTGCCGTTATGGTCTGGTGGAATGTTCGGACGACTCTTTAGACATACGTCCAGTTCTTCGTTGTCAGTCTTGACCTGTACCTTGTTGTCTGACCAAGGTTTAGTTCTTTCCTCATGCAGTTCCGACATATAACAGTGGGACGAATAAATTGAATATACGTGTCATGTAGTACTCTTTACGACCCGAGTTACTTCGTGTTCGACCTAAGTTCAAACGGTCCTTTTTATAGTTATTGAAGCCTATACGTTTACTGTGGTGGGAATACCGTCTTTCGCTTTTTCTTGATTTCTCGGAGAATTACTTTCACTTTCTCCTCTCACTTTTTCAACCGAATTTCGAGTTGTAAGTCTTTTGATTCTAGTACCGTAGGTCAGGGTAGTGAGGTACCGTTTATTTACCCCTTTGTTACCTTTGTCACTGTCTGAAAGAAAAAACCCCGAGGTTTTAGTGACGTCCACCACTGACGTTGGTACTTTAATTTTGTGTGAACGAGGAACCTTCTTTCGATACTGGTTGGATCTGTCATATAATTTTTCGTTTCTGTAATGAAACAGTTGTTTCCAGGTAGATCAGTTTCGACACCAAAAAGGTCATCAGTAAATACCTTCACTCTCAACCTGATGTTTCTTTCGACTCACGGTTTCTTAACTACGACAACTTGACACCACAACCTCTTCTGAGCATTCTCAGAGAACCTGACGTTCCTTTAGTTTGGTCAGTTAGGGTTTTCTTTAGTCAGGACTTATAAGTAAACTTCCTGATTACGACTTGGACTTTGAGGTTATGAAACCGGTGGACTACGTTTCTTGACTGAGTAACCTTTTTTGGTATTACGACCCTTTCTAACTTCCGTCCTCCTCTGCCCCTACTGTCTCCTATTATACCAACCTACCGTAGTGACTGAGTTACCTGTATTCAAACTCGTTCGAGACCCTAAACCAATACCTGTCCCTTCGGACCGCACTACGTCAGGTGCCCCAACGTTTCTCAGTCTGTACTGACTCGCTGACTTCACTTGACTTGACTTGATGTACACCGTTTCTTGAATAACGACATAATAAATGATCCCGACGGTATTGATTCATAGTGTCTAATGTACCAAATTTGTTGTCTTTACATAACAGGATGTTAAGACTTCCAATCTTTTGGTTGTAGTGCCAAAACCGGTTCAACGAAGAAAAAAATCAATACATTCCCTTCCTAGAAAAGATTCAGGGAGGGGAACCGAATATCTTTTGGTATAAGAAGGGGATAGAGAGAAATGCATCAGAGGGAGTCAAATCCAGAGTACAGACTTAAAGGGAAAAAATATGTCTATAGTCTATGACCTAATCTCGGGTGTGATTACTGGAGTAAAATCGAAATAATAGAGACATGAGATAGTAGTCTATTCCAGTGTAAGTCTCCGTAACCCACCCCCCCCCCCCCNGTAACCCCCCCCCCCCCCCATCTTGAAGTTGTATACTTGGAACTCCCTCCCGGGGTACAGTCGGGTATTTTGTACGTAACGGAGAAAAATAGAAGTGTTATTGGGAGTCTCCGTTTATGATAATAATAGGAGTAAAGTATCTCTCCCTGTATCATTTAATTACTCCAGTTTGTGTAAGAGGTTACTATGTATCCCTTACCACCACATCTGAGTAAGTACTTGATTCATTTAATCAAGTACTTAATCCTAATAAATATTTAATATGTGACCAAAGGGACAACCGAGTCGTCGTTTCTTAGGTGGACATTACCTCCTCTGTGTCTAAACTAAGGACTCAACCTTTCTATGGGACCTCTTCCTTTATCGGGTGAGATCATAAGAACGGTCCTATTAGGGTACCTGTCTCCTTGGGCCACCCAATGTCAGGGACTCCCTCAGCCTGTGCTTAATAACTCATTTGGTGGTGGTGTTGGTCGTATTTCATATATATGTAATTAAAACTTTATAAACGACTGTTATGGATTTTATCATTAAAATTAATGTTCAACCTTCGTTTACCGTAATATGAGTCTTTCCTATTTTGATATCTCAACCATCAAAGGAACCATACGTAACTCAGGATAATCAAATAAAGTGTGTACACCTTTGACTCCGGTCTATCCATTTGAATGAATGGATTCCAGTATATCATACAAATACCGTCCTGAATTGATCTTACGTCCAAAGAGTCCGATAATATGAATGATGTAACAAGGAGACTGAATATTTCATCCTGTCAGAAATTCTTTCGAAGTAACCTGACTCTTACGTCTATGAGTCCCCGGATACATTTGAAATTATGATTACTTAGTCAAGTCAAGTCAAGTCAGCGAGTCAGCACAGGTTGAGAAACGCTGGGGTACTTAGCGTCGTGTGGTCCGGAGGGACAGGTAGTGGTTGAGGGTCTCAAGTGAGTCTGAGTGCAGGTATCTCAGTCACTACGGTAGGTCGGTAGAGTAAGAGACAGTAGGGGAAGAGGAGGACGGGGGTTAGGGAGGGTCGTAGTCTCAGAAAAGGTTACTCAGTTGAGAAGTGTACTCCATCGGTTTCATGATCTCAAAGTCGAAATCGTAGTAAGGAAGGTTTCTTTAGGGTCCCGACTAGAGGAAGTCTTACCTGACGAACCTAGAGGAACATCAGGTTCCCAGAGAGTTCTCAGAAGAGGTTTGGTGTCAAGTTTGCGTAGTTAAGAAGTCACGAGTCGGAAGAAGTGTCAGGTTGAGAGTGTCATATGTAGTGTCATTAATATAACGACAAGTAAGTCGTTTATAAAAACTCTTAGATGGTAGATGGTTTCTCTTTCTTGTAGAGTACCAATTTTTATACCCAGAACCCTGGTATGGTAAGTCTGGGACTAAGACAGTGAATGATTCACTGGAACCCTTTACCCAATGTGAAGAATAGTAAGACTGAGAACTAGACATGTTACGACTAGTACGATCGGGAACTGAGTGTCCAATTATGACTCTTAATTTACTCAATTATGTTACGTTTTCTGAACTATTCCACCGACCGTATATCATTGTAAGTCGGTTTACAATCAAGAATATATAATAAGACACGGTTTCTGTCACGATCCGTGATCTCTATGTGTACAATTTTTGTTTATATTCCCACCTGTTTGGTCATGAATCTTTAAAGTGGTCTCTAACTAGTTATATTGTAATGTCCGTACATATCCTACGACACTGTCAGGAAAACTCTGTCCGACCCTGGACCATGGGAAACGACGTTATTTATCACGAACGTGGACTTGTTTGTAGAGGAGTTCGTTATTTTATGTTTGTTTGACAATTCTCTGATTTTTGTTGGTACACGTACGTGTCAACCCCGTTTAATACCTGTTCTATGTTTTTTTTTTTTTTTTTGTCTTTCGGATTGACGGTAAAGGTTTCTCGGTCCTCGTTTTCGTCCTTGAACCCTCGTTTTCGTCCAATGATACACACGGGGGAGGTAAGTTGTGGTGGTTTCCCCTCCCGTTTACTGGAGTCGGTAGGGAGGTGGGGTTGGCGACCTGTGTAGGGATGGAAGTGGGGTATATTCCCTTAGTCGAACGGGGAGGAACCCTCTTTCGTACCCTTTGACAATGAACAAAAATAAGGGGTGACGATGTTGTCCCGGGGGTTATTTCGGAACGGATTTAAAGGAAAGATCGGAGAATAGTCAAAGAAAACTGACCCCTTCCGGTTCTCGGGACCAGTCATAGTGAAATTGATTAGACCTATTTGAGATCATATAGTATAGTGTATGACCCAACTAACTAATTAAACTATTCTGTAATCTTTTCATAGAGAGCAATTTTAAAACGCAAGAAGTTAGTCAAGAAGACCCGACCACTTCCTTACGACGGGTTTTCCTCAATAGTGAACTCGAGACAGATATTTAATCCATCTATTTCTTTTCTGTCCTCGTAAGGTCCCTCTCTTCTCTTTCTAAAATTCCTTAGAACACCCCCTCTCCATCCTCCTTCTCGTCTTCTGTTTCCACCCCTTCGTTTGGTGGGAATCTATTGTCTTCCGACACGGTTCTATGACCCCTAAATCGACCTGTTTTACTTTTCGGATATATCCTAAAATTTGTCCTTTGATTCCACTAGTGTAACACCAAATTCTAGATAATCGGAGTGAAAGGTGACTAGAGTGATGATGTGAGGGTCAGTTTATTGGGTCAATCTACAAAATCTATAATCTATAACTTCCCTAGACAGGAAAGATCAAGGTTTTAAAGGAAATGGGACATTGTTTAGAGACATCTAGAGTTGTGTTTGTTTGAAGTATAAGTAAACCTCTATTACGTTCACCTTACCAATTACCATGAAAGATACTGTTAGACAATGGTTCTGTCGAATTACATCATTTCTTTTGGGTAAAATTATAGTCTGTGGGTTTAACTTTTAAGGACAGGAGTAATATTTTGTACCGGACTTGTTATATGTTGTTACAATGTCTAGCAACAGTTGTCGTGATCGGACCACGAAAACTTTTACTTCACCATCGTTGTTTCGAACATGTCGTGTCATTACCTATTGTTCTACGATATGGTAAGTATTTTATGACAAGACGTTGTACTAAACGTTTCGGTCCTAATTGAAAACTCCATACTCTGTAGTTCCTAATCATACGGAATTTTGAATCTGATCAAGAGGGTGACGCACTGACTACCGAGTAGGTAATGACAGACACACCGATGTATAGAAACTTTCCTCCTGAAGACAGACTTACACTCTGTATGAGGATAAACTCCCTTTTTTTTTTTACGGCTAACGTGATTAGTGATATTACTAAGGGGTTCCTTAAACAATTTTTGAAAAATTATTTATAAGAGTTTATCACTAGATTGTCGTTGAAGAGATTGAGTAAAGTTGTAACTTACATGGACAGTAAGAATCATGTTGAATCAAAGTTAATATATACATCCAGGATTCAGGAGTGTCAATTTTCTTATAAATTTAAATCTGGTCATGACAAAAGATTTAACGAAGGAATTAATTATAAAATACCTACCATTGATCATATAAGTTACGTGTTTTAATATGAGATATTTATATTGAGTCATCTTATAATTTTTTCCATTATGGTGGGTATAAGGATTTATTCTTTGGTTATTTTCCTACTTTACTCATTAGGGTCCGTTTGAAATCTTTTTTTTTTTACTCAATTTGGAATTGTAATACCGTTTCTGTCTCTGGCTGTCCAAAGGTTGAGATGCTCGTAAAGAATCATTAAAACACGCATACGAGACGGTGAATCGACACAGGTCGAGAAACGTTGGGGAGCCTGACATCGGACGGTCTGAGGAGACAGGTACCCTAATTGGTCTCTATGCAGTTGACACATTTTCCATGTACGTTTGTTGATTTTACTTTTTAGAAACTCCCGTCTATTTTATCAATAGTCATATAGGTGTAGGATCGTGTCTCGGATGTTGTCATGTCTTTTACCCACGGTTCAACAACTATTCTCCAACTGACTTCTTGGTTAGTTAATAGATGTAAACCGTTACAGAGAAGAGTTACCTTTCGTTTCGGATCTCCTTAGTAACCTTATAAAGAAGATTAACTTCACAACTACATATTATAAAGCAATCAAAGTCGATATGTCGTTTCACTAAACCCATAAAAAAAAAAGAAAAAGTCTAAGAAAAGATAATATCCAGTACTTTTCTATGACTTATATGAGGAACAAAACCTTATAAAAAATTTCGTTCATAGTGAATGGAGGGAGAGGTACTTCAAAGAGTATATAAATGACCTAAATAATGGGTGCTACTATTTTGGAACATTCAAGTACGGTCTTTGAGGTTTAGATGATGTTAAATACATAACTATAGAAACAGAATGACCTACTATGACAGAATGACCGTCCCCGGTACAAAAATATAACAACAACAAGTCACTGATTCAGTACAGACTGAGACGTCGGGGTACCTACCGTCGTGTGGTCCGAAGGGACAGGAAGTGACAGAGGACCTCAAACGAGTTTAAGTACAGGTAACTCAGCCACTACGATAGATTGATAGAGTAGGAGACCGAGGCGGAAAAGGAGATGGGAGTTAGAAAGGGTCGTAGTCCCAGAAAACGTTACTCAACCGAGAAACGTAGTCCACCGGTTGTATAACCCCAAAGTCGAAGTCGTGGTCAGAAAAGTTACTTATAAGTCTCAACTAAAGGAAATCCTAACTGACCAAACTGGAGGATGACAGGTTCCCTGAGAGTTCTCAGAAGAGGTTGTAGTGTTGAGTTATCGTAGTTAAGAAGTCATGGGTCGGAAGAAATACCAGATTGAGTGGTATGTACTGATGACCTTTTTACTATTGAAACTGATCTGCCTGGAAACAACCGTTTCATTACAGAGACGAAAAATTATACGATAGATCCAAACAGTATCGAAAGGAAGGTCCCTCGTTCGTAGAAAATTAAAGTACCGACGTCAATGGTAGGTGTCTCCAAAACCTCGGGGGTTTTTATTTCAGATAGTGACAAAGGTAACAAAGAGGTAGATAAACGGTACTTCACTACCCTGACCTACGGTACTAGAATCAAAAAACTTACAACTCGAAATTCGGTCGAAAAAGTGAGAGGAAAGTGAGAGTAGTTCTCCAAGAAATCAAGGAGAAGTGAAAAACGGTACTTTTAGAATAGTAGACACATTGACTCCAACAACTATAAAGAGGACCATTAGAACTAAGGTCGAACACCCGGTAGGTCAGACAGTAAAGTGGACTACGTGAGACGTAGATTCCATTTGTCCCACTGTTATATATCGGAACTACATGAGGAAAAGGTTAAAACTTGGTCTGTCAACAGGTACATTCCAAGATTAACAACGAAGAACTGCACATGTCTCCAACGAGTCCTCTGTCCATTCCACCAGACCATAAGGGTAGAGGAATTCTTAAAAGGTGTCAAACCGCACTAGATGTGTCATTTTCGGAAAGTACATCAGTTACTTCGTGTTCATCTACAAAAGGACCTTAAGGGAACGAAAGAGATGTTAGGTTACTTACGACTATTAAACTAGAGACCAAGGGGACGGAAAAGATTTGGGTCGAACATGTAAACCTACCACAGATATTTGTATTACGACTTCGGACCGAACTTCTTAAAATTCGTATTGGAATGATCGTAGGTTTTAATCATGTTGACAAATCATCAAACTTGTAAGGAACCGTAACGGGAAGAAACTCTAATCTTACTTTTAAATAGAAAAGGTCAGGAGACCGGTGACGACTTAAAAGGTTTAAACGACCGTATAACTGACATAGTGAAATTGTCTTAGTAGAAAATCCTAGACTTTATCGAGTTTACTTTAATGTAGTGGAGCTGGTCGAAACAAACAACATTACGAAGGATTTCGGGTGAACTGAAATATGAGGTCCTACGGACCGAGATCCACTTACCAAAATTATACGTAGAAAAAATCAGTGGATGTATCATCGATTGTCACTAAATTTGTATTGTCTGTTCCGTCCTTTTACAACCTGTTTACTTTATTTCGTTTAGTTTGTTAGTTTCAGTCGGGAAGGAGGAAGGACGTATGAAATTCGAGCAGTAAAATGTGTATTCCTCTAACGTCGAAACTCTTTCATTGAATTAACAAGTCCCTCTGTGTTGGTTAATGACCGTTTCAAAGGTTTGATAAGACGGAACGAACACGACGATAAAGACCTACTCTTTTAACATTTTCTTTATGGCTCTCTCTTTTCGAACAACTATGACTTTCAACATTCATTACATGATGTTCCCTTTTCCGTTCGGTAATGTTTACATCGTTGTTGTGACATTAAACGAGTTCCGTATCTTTATCTGTTGGACGATATCGGAACTTACGGGTCGGGGTCAAAGTTAAAGAATGTCTCAATTGTAAAAGACTGACGAATAATGTACGGTTCGGGACACCACGTTTTATTTGCGAAATGTATCTAATAAAGTAAATGAAAGGTTTCGTTACGAAGTGTTTCCTGTAGTAATAGATGTAAAAAAGACCTACTTTTATGTTTCCGAGACTTCCCACCATACTACGTAAGTTCCGGTATTTCGATTCTGCTCCCTCTAGTCCTCAGTTTGGGTCCACACAGTCGAGGCTTCTGGTGAAAGAAAGGTAATATGTACAAAGGAAGGACGGTCATCTTTAATTACTCTTTAAAAGGTTACGATAAACTTTAAACGACGACTTATACTTTGAAAACAGTGACTTTACTATATGAGGTGAAAAGTGTAATCACAAGGAGGAGACCGAAGGAGACGTAACCCTTCCCCTTCGGTCTTTGTCGTAAGGGGTTTAAGGGAAAGAGGGGACTAAAACCCGATGTCGACGGTTACACCTTGGGAACCACTCTCTCGATCTCCCACCCTCTACCTTCCTTCGGTACCAACGGACCTCCGTCAATGTCCGTCTGTATACACCTGTATGTCCGCCGAAGGTCCGATACCTTCGATCGATTCCAGTACCCGGATCCAGGGACCTCTGATCGACGGAATCACGATTTCCGACTCTTCCATCGTTATCGACAGAACTTAGGAACTCTAAGTGTATTTAAAGGTCCCCTGTTGAACTTTCGGTAATGATAACCCAACCGGTTTTTAAGAAAACCCAGTCAGTGATTCAACACAGGTCGTGAAACGTTGGAGTACCTAACTTCGGATGGTCCGAGGAGGAGGAAGTGATGGAGGTCTTAAACGAGTTTGAGTACAGGTAACTAAGCCACTATGGTAGGTTGGCAGAGTAAGAGACAGTGGGGGAAGTGAGGGACGGGAGTTAGAAAGGTCGTAGTCCCAGAAAAGGTTACTAAGACGAGAAGTGTGATCCACCGGTTTCATAACTTCGAAGTCGAAGTCAAAATCGGGAAGGTTACTTATAAGTCCCAACTAAAGGAAATCCTAACTGACCAAACTAGAGGAATGTCAGGTTCCCTGAGAGTTCTCGGAAGAGGTCGTGGTGTTAAACTTTCGTAGTTAAGAAACCTCGAGTCGGAAAAACTACCAGGTTGAAGTCAAAAAGGTATTTTACCATGTTTTTGGACTTGTTTGAAAAACCGGTTCGGTCATTGATATAGTAACAACCACTGAAGGGTCTTAAAACAGAGAGGTCTGAAAGGTTGAAGACATTCGGACGTTAAGGGGCCTATTTTCAAAGATATGAACCTTCTGTACTTAACGAAGGTAAAAGGACAGACTTGTGACCGATTATGTTCATGGATCCAGTTAAAGTTTTAAGATTCAGTTTTCGTTTACTTTATATTATTCACGTGTTGGATGAATAGTTTCGTGATTGGAAAGGGGAAGTAGAGTGGACGTATTTTTTACAAATACATTCTGTAGAGAGAGAAATCTTTAAAGTCAACGAGAAACACCTAGGGTCATACTCAGCCGTTTAGGTAGACACCTGAGAGAGAGGAGATCTAAAGAAATCTAATTCTGTTAGTAGATAGACAAAACAATAGAGTCCCATAAAAAAAGGAACTTAGTCTCAGACATGTTCTTCTCAAGCAATTTTACAGATGATAATAATGGTAAAATATTAAAGGAGACCGACCATTGTATTTTTGTTGTTACGGTTTCTTATTACCTAGAATTTTATATATGTATATATAAAATACATAGATATATAAAATTAACGATTCTCATAAGGAGTCCCTTCTGTAGACAATACGGTTATATTTTGTAAAATTTACTTGTGTTAGACCGACAAAATTAAGGTTTTAATTTCGACGGTTTAAACATTAAACTACCACTTGACGGAAACTTAAGAATTAATAAGGATATAAGAAGGTTCCGGTGATCCACCACCGAGACGATACCTTTGAGAGTATCAGTACCTTTGAAAGAGGTAGAGATAATGTCGTAAAAACCTTATATATGACACTACCTTTTCAGATAAAGATTTTCTTTGTTTCTGTATCATTTTTCTCGATTCCTTTTCGATCTCTCTTGTTCAATAAACCTTTGAAGGTCACGATAGTACGTCTTCCTTTACTGTTGGGTGAGGTTATAGGAACGGACCTCTTAGGGTACCTGTCTCCTCGGACCGTCCGATGTCAGACACCCCAGCGTTCTCAACCTGTGCTGAATCGCTGATTTCTCTCTTTCTCTCACGAAAGTGACTGGACGGAAGTCCTAGGACCCGACTAAATATGTAGTGGAGGGATGACACATGGTTTGGGTAGATTTACATGTTTTGATTTTTAAGTGTACCTCACTGAAGAGGCCATTTCATGCTTCGACCTAGAGAGAGAGTATCCTTCGCAAAGTTCAATGATCTACGACTACAACTTCCTCTATTTTAATTTTCGGATAAGACTGAAAATCTCAAACTTACTGATTACTACAGTAATTCATTCTGTCTTTTGTTTCCTCCTCTTCGACTCCTCTCTTTTTATAACTTGATTTATGAACTATACCATGTAGATTCCCCGGTCACCCGTAAGTCCCAAACCATCCTTCCTACGGTCTTTTTCCATTCCTTTTCGGTTTTGTTATTCCTTAATACTTGGGTGTAATTCCTCAAATTTAAAATGTGACACTTATGGTCCCTCGGTGGACTCCAAAAATTCCCCTTATCGGACTAGGCTGAACTTAAAGTCTTTAAAGTACAACCACGGTGATTCCCTTTATCTTACTTCTCTTTGCTTCCCTCTGAATCATTAGATGAAGTGACAAAGAAATTTCGGAATAAGTGATTACGTAAAAGAAAACGGGTCGGGAATATAAAAGTGGAATACATCCTGAGACCAGACTCTCGAGAAAAGACCGTCTACTGAAAGTGACGAAGACTCTCAAACATGTTAACTCTAACGTTGTCAATTTTACTTTTTATCGATTCCATCAACTCCTTCCCATCCTCTACTAAATCACGGACAAAGACATTCCATTTACTCGAGACATAAGAGTTCCTGGACACCTTTTGTCTACCGAGTAAGCCTTGCCGAATTGACTTCCTTAAAGGTTACCTCCGTGATAAATGTCTCAGTACCCGTACAAATTCCTTTGTTTGTTCTCTTGCCACTTTGTAGGTCCCCGATCGTTGTCGTTCTTCCTTACTTGATACAATAATATCGGGTGACTTTTGACTTCAGTACCCTCTTCCGGGTGGATCATATTGAAGACCGGTGTTTCCTCTTATCGGTGGCAGTCAGGGCGACAGTCCGTCCCTCTCTTACTCCCGTTCTCTCCGGGAGTGGAGAGAAGAGGACAGGGGGTTCGAGATTGGTCATGGAGACTGACTGGTTTCTTAATCCACTATGTATGGTGTCTTCAGTCGGAAGGGCTCGTACCTCGTTCCTTGTTCACCTCTTGTCTGGATCTAGTTTACCTGTCATTGGTTGTGCTCACGTACATGAGGTTCATGTACCCCTTACTACAGTCGTGTTGTGTCTTTAGTGTGACATACCTGTTAAAAAATGGTCGTGTAAATACGAAGCTTGGTAGGTCATGACCTTATATGTCA
This sequence comes from Capra ibex, assembly GCA_006410555.1. Taxonomy (NCBI): domain Eukaryota; kingdom Metazoa; phylum Chordata; class Mammalia; order Artiodactyla; family Bovidae; genus Capra; species Capra ibex. Next base: position 49,876,007 of record SJYO01034137.1, on the reverse strand, counting down.
TTTATACCTTACTAGTTTGAGAGTCTGTGTTCTCTCAAATAAGTTATTTTTCCTTTAATAGACTCTAGTCATGAGAGGTATTATGATTATGGATTCCCTACCCGCTTTCCTTTCCTTAGATAGGACTTCTCAACCTTCTTTGTCTCTAGTTCCTTAGGTTTCGGTTTCCCCTTTTTCCCAAAATTTCTACCTCACTCGCTATCATTCCACCGGAGTCCGGAAGTATCAACATTGAAAGAATCAAAGTCAACAGACTCGTTAGGGTTAAAAGTACTGTTCATCGACAGACTTTAGAATCACTCCCGTGGGTGTACTTAAGAGTCGATGATTCCTGTCGTGTAGTGAATCGTCCTTTATAGGTGGAGAGATTCGGCGAAATAAAAGAGGATGAATAACAGTTCCTGTGTAATTGAGAGTAATTCTTAGATTTAGTCGTTTTAAGAAATCAACGTTAGATCACGTTCAATACTATTACAATATCCGTTCTCACTATGAGTTCTTAGATCTCATGTATTACAAGAACCCTGTATAAAGTGGGTTCACAGTTCCCAAATGATGTGGTGTCTCGATTGTTCATATTACTTATAATTTCGAGATAAGTGACATAAACCGTTAATCTTTAGTGACCTCTGAGACTGTCTCCTTAAAGTACTTTATAACCTCACTTCCGGTTACCTTCCACCCGACCCCTCTGCTCCTCGTTTTCGGTCTTACGTCTACCAATACTTTGCTTACTCTCCACGACTACAGTCCACCTCTTACATTATATAGGATAGTTTGACAGTCTTATACCTCTCCTCATTGAACCGACAGTAAAGACCCGTGTCTCCCAAAGTAGTCTCAGACTAATTGCTCTTTTCTTTTACACATCTTGTCTTCATAGAATGATCTCTATAGAGGGAGTATTTGGAACCTCTGGAACTATTAATCCCTTGACCTTTTGACTCTACACTGTACCTCATTTTCTACACTCCCCGGTCATCACCAATACGAGTCTACAACGACAACAGAGGCACACTCAATCTTGGGACTGACAAAATCGATTGATAACGTAGTCGTCTCTGATTGTGTCGTGAACATCTTATCCGTGAAACAAGAAAACGATTTACAGTCCCTCCCTCCACCCTGCTAGACTTCATCTCAGGTCGAGTAGGGTACTTGACCTAGGTGGGTACCGTCTTTACCTCGACTTCGGGTCCATCGGGGTCGGTGAACCTAAACCAGTAGAAGTACGAGGTGAGAGGAACTGACTTTCGTCGTCCTTCTGAGTCGTATCGACCCAGGAGATCTACACAAGTAAAAGAGATGTAGTGACTTTCTCAACACAGTGGTACGTTCTGGGACACCCGGAAAGACCCTGTCTGGGGAGGGGGTACAGGAGACGACATCGAGAAGAAACGTCATAGTTGTGGATGTATTATCATAGAACACGTATAAAGGTCTTAAAAAGTCTACGATTTTGGTGGTGGTTTACCTTCTTTAATTGATAGACTATTTGTACTCGTTTATCGGAGGTCTAGAAGACCGTGGATTCCTGACTAGTACAATGGGTGAGACAATGGAGTTGTAGTTGGTCTCTTAACACGTGTTCGACTAGTGTATGGGACACTGGAGGGGAAGGGGCTGGATCGGAAATTTTTACGAAACGACTTTGGTAGACCCCTCAAGTCCCAAATCCCTGTACTCGGTAGACGAGAAGACCGGACCGGGACGTTATTTGGAAAGAGACGAGTTTTGAGTCTACAAAACCATAATGAACTGTAGTGACGTTGAATGTAAACCATTGTCAACATTTCATCCAGTACCTTATTGTCATTTGAACTTTGGTCCTTTGGACCCAGAATCAGATCAAAAAGTGATTGACCACCGTACCGGAACCTGTTAAATAAAATTTAGTATAAAGAATATATAGTTTACGTTCAGTCTGTGGGATACTTCGAGACCCAAACCCTGTTACTTGTTCAGTAACACCTTGACTGCTCTGTTTGTTCATTTGTTGTTGATATCTCATAGAATCTTCACTTACCATTTAGACCCCTTAGGAAAGTTGTTCCACGAATAATGGGGACACCGTAGTCCTCTCCGAAGTGTCTCCTCCACAGTTAATTAGACTCTCTATTTCCTGTTCAGTCTGGATCCGTCAGGGAAGGGGAGAGACTTGGTACCAAAGTTATTCTTATTTCATTTCGTCCAACGATTTCCTAGGGATGTTTGAGAAAACCGACACTATCACACACTAGGTTGAAAAAATACTGTCTTGGCTCGATCTTTTTTTTGGAACTTTACGACAGGTATTTTTTTCTATTTAGGCACGAATTTAACGTCTCCCCCCACCCCTTACTCTTTTTCTTTGCCATCACGAGTTTTTCGTGTTCTCTTTCTCTCCGTCTCTCTCGTGCACGTTCACTCTCGTATAAAAGATCCCGTATTTTCTAACAAATAAAAATTGTATTATGTGGTTTTTTATTTATGTTAATAGGGTTAAAGACGGGGGTCAAAAGTCGTAACACGTCGGAAATAAATTACTATGTAGTTTTGTGTAAGAGACGGTTAGGGAGACAACGATTCCTTGTCCGTCAGTTCTCGGATTCGAGTCTCTGATTTCGGCAGTAATTTTCCGAAACACGTAACGATAGTCATTTTACAATTAAAACATTCGGACTGACTCTGGGAGGACAATCGTTCAAGGTCCTTACTCTTGGGTCTAGGACGATTAAACCGATCAAGAAATAACCCGAGTCACACCGAATGTAGTTTTATTTATTTATTTTATGTCAATCGGTTATTGATCCTCGAAAAATAGGACTTTTCGAACAGGAAAGAGTTGTGTCCGGTACAGGAACAGTTTGGTTCTATCCTTTTACTAACTGGATGACGGACATAAGTGAATCTCAAAAGTTGGTACGTTCAGTTTGATAAAGAGAAATATATTAACGAGGTATAGGAGAAGTCAGTGGTAAACCAAAGTAGTAGGAACTGTACGTGAATTTCTCTTTTCTCTCTCTTTCGCGAAGGAATCAACCGTATGCGTACATCCTGTCCACGGGGCGGTATTGTCCTCCTTGCGGTTACCGGAGACACACTGACGACCTTGGGACTCGAGGGTTGGTGAGACGAGGGACTGAGTAGGTATCTATGGTCGAGAGTAGTTGTGACGAATACTGAGAGGAACTGAGCTGGAACCTAGTTCCGACAAAGGGGTGTAAAGACCAGTGATGTCTTAGTGTTATAGAGTGACAGTGGTGTTTTCAGTCGAGAAGGTCGGTGGTAGAGGAGGTGGTACTAGGGTAACGACGTTGGACCGGGGTACGACTGACACACCGTAGAGAGACGACCGGTACACGATCCGTGACACTCTTTCGAGGAGGAGGGTGTCTCTAGAGGAGTCGAGAAGAGACAAAGGACCTCCAGTGGTAGACGAAGAAGGATAGAAGACGAGAGTTACGTCTTTGAAGTCCTCTACTCGGACGGAAGAGGAAGTGACCTCCCCTGTCCAGGAGGAAAGTGACACGAGTCTGGGTCCGAGAGAGAAGAGGTGAACCCGTCCCTATTGAGACAAATACAAGGGTCCGTCGAAATACGAACTGGGAGTACCTCCGGAAGTACCGTCACTGACTCTCTTACGAAGAGAGTTTGGCGATGGTTATCCCTTGTTTTAACCCGGTCTCAGGGTCGACGATGTGAAATTCTAGGTGGCGATACAGATGTCGTTTTGATGAAGAGCACCCGACAGGGGTCACCTACCGACTCCGTTGTCCATAATTGCATTTAGGTGAGGTCCCGCTGTGTCCTGGAGAGAGGGTCTATTGGAACCAAGGTCTTAAAGGGGTTTCCGGAACAGTTCGGAATCTCGTGTATTGACAGACGTTCCGACTGTGGGTTGAAAGAAAGGGTACCAAGCTGTAGCGGGTGGTCGACCAGGACTCACGACACCTAGACTCGTCGGATACGGTCAGGATTTGACGAGGTCTTCCTGAACAGGGTTGGGGAGGTCAGGAGGAGACGGTGTTTTACGATCCAAAGGAGATTTCGAGTAGGTACAAATTCTCTGGGATTTCACCTAACCTCTCACGAGTTTCTCCGGTGTCTAGTTTGTAGGAGACTCTCAAGACGGAAACTCCGTGACTTTGGGATTCACGGAAGTTAGTTATGTCGAAACTTGTCGTGAGAAGTCGGGTTGTCCAAAATCCTTGTTTGACCCAGAGTGTCCGTACACTAACTGATCGACATTTCGTTCGGACGAAGTTCCCAACTTGTATCCCTCCGACTTCTTGTGTCCTCTGTGTCCTCACCGGTGTCGGTGAAGATAGTTATATGTCCAAGGTGTGGCACACGCACAGACACACACAGAGAGAAACCGTTCTTTACAGTCTAGGGTTTCTCTAAACCTTGTGTGTCCACATACGGCGACTTAACCTTTGATAAAGTAACGGTCGTCCGTCTTCTACGTATCGATGACTCAACGAAGAACTTCGGAGTCTTTAACCCTAAGAGACGGAACCCTGTCGAGTAGTCAAAGCGTGGTCCAAGTGTATGTCCTCGGGTCTCTGATGTTTTATATCTCTCCTTTTTAAATAAAGGGAGGAGAGTGGTTACTCCTTTCGTTATCACCACCTGTTCAAATACGTTTTGTGTACCGTTACCGACTTCTAATCTTCACAGTTTCCGTAGCTTCTCTTTACACTCCGCTGTGGCTATTACCTTTCTTCTGTGTGAAAACTGAGACTGTCAAAGGGAGAGGTAAGTTCCCATTTTCGTGTCTCGTCCCCCCAACGTCGCGTCTCTCCTACGAGAATAAACTCCTCGGTTCCGGTTTATGGAGGTACCTCTTCTCTTCCAAGTGGGAAACCTGTCCTCGACTCGTCTATATCGGAACTACGGACACGACGTGATCTTGAAGTCACATTTAGACTACGGGAGTAGAGGGACTTCGGACACTAATTAAGGTAAATATTTTATGTCGAGTAGTCTAGTTTCAATTAGGGAGGGTATGGTTCGTCCAACATGTGTCACTACCCACTGAGACAGTTTCCCATACTTTGATTTAGTCCGACGATCAGAAGTATTCCCTAATCATCATGTAACCCGAAAATGGAATTTCTCCTCTCTAAATTCCTGAGTCTAACTTCTTAAATATTGTGAGTAAACATCTATGAGTATAAGATTGAAAAATTGAAAGAAGTTTTTACATTTTAAGGAAGTTTTTAATATTTTATAGTAACTGATCATAGATATAAATGACAGAAGTGTGTAAAGAGTTGTGAACGGTTGTGTGTGTGTATGGGTGTGTGTGTGTAGGACAAATATCTAAGATACGATAATTTTATGGAGATGGTTTTCCACTCACAATGGTGATTCGTAGACCCGTCTTAGAACGAATTTTCTTTCTAAAGACCTCGATCTACGGAGCTAAATGTAAGTCAAGACGTGAAGAGTCGGTTCTCTAGAACCCGTTCAATAAATTCGAGGGACACAGAGTCAAAGGAGTAATGATTTTACCTCACTTTGATTACAGACTATGTGTTCCAATCTGACTTTTAATTTACTAGACAATAATTTCATCAATGTTGTTACGGACCTTGAATTATTCAGATACACACAGTCGAAATCGGACTAGGATACCGTTCAAGTTCCGGTACTGAACATGGGATCTCATAAGGTCGAACTCCGTTCGTCCGACGGGAAGATATAGGGACACAGTCGATCAAATTTTACATCCGTGGGGGTGGTAGTGGTCTTTTGGTATAATGTATCCATTTGACGGTAAGTTGAATCCCGTTTTTATAGTATAAAGGACACGTATATGTAACTTCTCTTTCTTGGTTCAAGTTTGTAAAAGACGAAAAGTCGTGTCAAGATAAACTGATCAAGGGGATTGAAAGACTGTGTCATACCAATTAAAATCCAGAGACGTCGTAATCCGGACACGTTCTAATTGTGAGAAATTGATTTACTAAGAGTACTTATGGAACACTTGTGACTAAACTCCTAAGTTAAAGGGTCACACACTTACTCCAGTATAATTGTCTTCACCGTACTTAAAATGACCGAGTACTAAGGAGTTGTGAGGGTGGGGATGGGTGAGAATGGTGGTTCATAAGGTCCTCTGACATCCCTCCCCGTTTCAGTGTGAATAAGTGTCATTTAGACCGGGAAAACCCGTACCCTGGAGGTGACGGTGAAAGGAGTTCTGTGGTGTTACTACAGCGGGGTCACGAGACGGGTGAAAGACCCCAATGTGAAATTATACCCTAAGGGTTAGACTCGAAGGTGACTTCGAGATTTCCAAATTTTCATAGAGAAATTCCTAATTTTATCGAAAGAATCAAAGTGAGTGTCGTGAATACGGAACTGTCCTAAGTCTTTTCCCCGTCCGTGTTAAGACATGTGTGTTGACTGAGAGAAGACCTTACTGATTCCAAAAGTTTGACTCACGAACTCTGTGTAATAGGGTCTCCGTGGACTCAAGAGTACAGTCACCGACTGGTTGACTCTGGTCGTAGATATTTACTTCAGGTTAGATTCGGTCTTAGAACTTAGACGTTCTCACTTTCAGTCACTAGGTGTGTGACCCGGGATTTATGTTAATCCAAAGATAAAGAGAAACTCCTTTTAGTCTCACTTAATAACATCATCCCGAGAGGTCTCTTTGTTTTGGAAGTCCCCATCCCCTCTCTACCTGACTAATTCTCCTTAACCAAGTACATTTATACCTTCGACTCCTCAGGGTAATAGACAATAGACGTTCGACCTCTGGACCTTTTCGGTCTCCACATTAAGTTTGGTTCCGGTTTCCGTACCTTTGGTCCTCTCTTCTACCACGCTTAAAGTCAGATTCCCGTCCTTTTCTACTCTACTCTACAAGGTCGAGTTCTTCGATTGTCCTTTTTCACTCTTCCTTCCCTTTCAGGAGTACTGAGACGGAAAACGAGATTCAAGAGTTGCCTAACTTATTATCAGGAAGTGTATCTCCTACCGTTAAACGAGATGACTTAGGTGATTAAGTTGACGATTAAAGTAGACCTTTTTGGGAGTGTCTGTGTGGGTCTTTATCACAAATTAGACTCGTGGACAGAGTTCAACTATGTATTTTGAGGGACAGTGGTCATAATGTAAGAATTCTCAATTCCTTATATTGTGAAACATCCTTAGGACCGGTTTTTAAAACCAAGAGTTTCAGAAAGACCAACGAACAATACTTTAGTAAGTAGAATAGGAGAAGTGATCTTTCGTTGTTCCTTATGAACTTTAAAAATAACGGGAAGTCTGTAGTAGGTTGGTAAAAGTATAGAAAAGAAAGATTATCTACTCGATGTTTCGTTCAAGTTTCATTCTTCTTACGGTCCTCCCTAAAACCAAACAATGGTTACTCTTCGAAATGTTTATATTGTCGGACCTCAGACGGAACGATGGTGGTTGTCTACCCTGTGTTATAGGTGGTTTCTCGGTAATACCGGAAACCAATAATAAAAAGGATGTCAAGTCGATCATGTGTAAGGCTTTTTATTATGTGTAAAGACCCCGTCCAAACGTAATATTAAAACCTCTTATTCGGTCTGAAAGAAGAAGGGAACATCTGAAGGGTGATGTGACTTTTGACTTGGAGAAGGAGTAAGTTAAACCTGAAGTGACCCTCCTAAACTGAACCGTTTTGTCAATGTGCTACGACGTTCACCCAACATTTTTGCAGTTACCAGGGTGTGCCCTCAATCATGTAAATGGTAAGCTTGAGCTAACACGGCTGAGACAACCGTCATTATACCCTCGTACATACATCGATAGTGATTTTCCGAAAAGTATGACACTGTTAGTCTAGGGGACCACGAGTCTGTAACGGAAGTAAAAGATTGAGTAAGTAGTACACTTACTTTACTCCCTTATTACCCTTGACAAGGAGTATCAATGGGCAGTAAATCACTCCTGTAGTGCAAGTCCAAAAAACCTACCTTTTTCTTTCTATTTATTCTCCGAATAGTCAGAATTGTAGACTGTCAGAATCGTTGAGTACTCGGGATTACAGTGAGTCTTTCGTGTAGTACTGTCGGGGACTCGTTTGACTCCCACTTAGACCGTTTCGGGTGGACCGTTCAGGTCCGTCCATGTGGAGGTGTTAGGAGTAAAACAGTGAAAGACCTTTGTGAAAAATGAATTTAAGTTTATAAGAATTGATTTAACCTCATTTTAAAGTTTGAAACCTGGAATATTTATCTAAAAATTCCTAAATAAAACTTTTTTTACTCTCTCCGTGTATTCATATAAGTTCCTATTAGTAATGGCATTATAGATTTTATTGTGTTATAACCTTTGTTAGATTTAAAAGTCGTTCACGTCTAATGAGTTTAATAGTATATCGTGGTAATATTTATTACAAACACTTCTTGTAAATTTATATACCTCTTTACGAGTTTATATAGTTCACTTCTTAGTCTGATATTCTATACATATGACGTAACGGTTAATATATTCTTTTTTCATAGTCATTAATAAGAGAGATCCTTCACTTTAATACTAAAAAAGAAAAGGTGCAAAAGATATATAAAATTATAAAGTTGTTATTTGTGTATATTCTTTTGATTTTATTTACTGTAAAAATTCTTAAGTTCTCATTATTTTGTCAATACTGGATGTCAATACAGTTAAAAGAAACGGTATATTCTTTTATTGGTTCGTTAAAATCTGACCTTTTTTACCGGTGATAAACCCTTCATCTGTCTTAGGTTTTGGTGTTTTGGTGATTGTGCTTTACCTCTCTCTAATTTCTTGTAATGTGTGGACGAATTTGTAAGGGACGAATCGAAAGAGGAAGTTAATCTTATATGACGGAAAGGGGTTTTGTTATATCTCTCAAGCGTAAATCAGACGGTATACTTTCCAAGTAAGTAAGTTATATGTTGACAATCTCTGGTTATGATCCAGGGATAATGACGAGACCTGTTGTCTTTCTATCCCTGTTAGTTCGACCTTTATAAGGATGAAACCATCGTACATGTAAAAGAAAATTAAAAACGTTGGTATGGTACTCCATTCACACGAATAAGGGACCAATATCCAATCTTTTGACTCTAAGTCTCTCTGGTATAACGAACGATTTTGATCAGTCCTCTTCGTCATGAGTTGGGTCCAGGAGACTAAGGAGTTCTGACTCTAAGGAGACTGTTGTGACGACGACGATTCAACGAAGTCAGCACAGGTTGAGACACGCTGGGGTCTCTGCCGTCGGGTGGTCCGAGGGGGCAGGGACCCTAAGAGGTCCGTTCTTGTGACCTCACCCAACGGTAAAGGAAGAGGTTACGTCCTTTCACTTTTCACTTTCACTTCAGCGAGTCAGGATAGACTGAGGATCACTGGGGTACCTGACGTCGGATGGTTCGAGGAGGCAGGTACCCTAAAAGGTCCGTTCTCATGACCTCATCCAACGGTAACGGAAGAGACGGAGACTGTTGTGATCTCAAAAGTTTATGAAAGTTTGTCGTCTTGGTTAAAAAGCTCATTTTAATATAAACGAGATAAAGTGGTTAAGACTACTTACGAAAAAGTATAAAATTGAAGAGAATTTTACTCTTGTATTTCACTGAATGTTAACGATAACCGGTACTTCGTCATCTCTACTTTAGACCAACTGACGTGTGTACATGGGTCAGAACGTTTTAACCATAGTCCTCGAACGTTCTTTTAAGGTCTCCATCATCATCTCGTATGAAAGTCCTTTAGGACGGACTGGTTATGTGAACTACCGTCTCTCCTACTACGACAGACCTTTTGTATTTGTAACCACTAAGTCTGGATCTATGTTTCTTCAAAATCCGTATGAAATTGCTTGATTATAACAAATACACATACTTATTCTGATTTTCTCGAGAAGGTAGTTCATATTTTAAATTTTTAAGTTCACTGGTCTTTGTAACACGGTACTAATAAAGTCGCCAAAAGAGAAGGAGCGACTATATTACTTCTACCATGTAGACCATTAAGTGTCACACTTAATTCCCACTGTACATATTTACGTTGTGAAACCTGAACTAGTTTTCTCTACCTTAAGATTCAAGATAGAGGAGGTGTAATTCGAAGTCATTTTTTATTAAGGACTTCCCCAAATCGAGGAGAGAAGGAGGAGGTTTCCGTCTCTATTCGTCGTAACTCCGGAGTAACGTTTGAACTAGTAACCTTAGTACAAACCGTTAGGGACTTTGAGAAGATTCCCTGAATTATAAAGTACCTCTATCTAAGAACTTTGAACGTGGACGTATAGGTAAGGATTGGTCAGGTCTACTCTGCCCCGCTCCCTCGTAAACGTTTGTAATTCCGTATCCAAAGCCTTAATCTGAGGGAACCAAAGTTTAGATTCGATGGGTAAATAACCGTCCTACTAGAAGTCAAGTCAAGTCAGCGAGTCAGCGCAGACTGAGAAACGCTGGGGTACTTAGCGTCGTACGGTCCGGAGGGACAGGTAGTGATTGAGGGCCTCAAGTGAGTCTAAGTACAGGTAGTTCAGTCACTACGGTAGGTCGGTAGAGTAGGAGACAGCAGGGGAAGAGGAGGACGGGGATTAGGGAGGGTCGTATTCAGAAAAGGTTCCTCAGTCGAGAAGTGTACTCCACTGGTTTCATGACGTCAAAGTCGAAATCGTAGTGAGGAAGGTTTCTTTAGGGTCCCGACTAGAGGAAGTCTTACCTGACGAACCCAGAAGAACGTCAGGTTCTCTGAGAGTTCTCAGAAGAAGTTGTGGTGTCAAGTTTTCGTAGTTAAGAAGCCACGAGTCGGAAGAAGTGTCAGGTTGAGAGTGTAGGTATGTACTGATGACCTTTTTGGTATCGGAACTGATCTGCCTGAAATCAGCCGTTTCATTACAGAGACGAAAACTTATACGATAGAATCTACCCACTAAATTTGAAAGACACGGAGACAAAGGGATAGGTAATTATTATTATCGTAATTGGTATATCCCAAACCTTCTAATTTTCTCTTTTAAGTATAGTTGATGGTTCAGATTCGGACGTTGTTTACGAGGGAAAAAAATAATACTCCCTCCCCTATTTGGATTTTAATGTCAAAGTGAAGACTCTGAAACGGAGGTGAGGAGGTTGTTTTATACTAGATAGTAGACAAGAGTAGTTACTGTCTATAAATGACTCACGAGAAAGACACCCTCCTTGGAAGACCCTCGAATAGTAGATAATCTCCTTACTTTGTGTCTGTCGTCTTTTTTATTGATGTTATGTCCTGTCATTTAATATTCGCCACACCTTTTGTCATGAAATTTAAAGATCTACTCTCCCATAACGGGCATAATTCCTTCCCGTCCTTCCGAAGTGTCTCCTTCATTCTAAACCTTTAAGTCCGATCTACGACCAGATCTGACTTAATTACCCGAATTAGATCTTTTCGTTTACTCAGTGATCTCAAAACACTTGTATTCACTGGATCAGTTCCCGTGCAAAATCGTTTGTAAGAAATACCCAGTTGTCCCTATATCTAGTCAAGGAGAAACCTCCTCCCGTCGTCCCCTCCCTAAGTTAAAAGGACTCGTGAACAGTTCACATAAACCATTCTCCAGTCGAGTCTTCCCTTCGTTATAGAAGTTGTTTCTTTTAATTTTCCGACAATTTCCACATTCACTCCACTCTCCTTTATCAATGGGTCTCATTCTGATTACTTGAGTCTGACGTTGTTTTTATCTCTAAATCCGATCTCAATGACCACCTTACCACTCCCAACGTGTCTAATTAGATCCGATACCTTCTTAAACGATTTAAATTTTATGAGATTGATAACGTTCAATCCAGTCACCGAGATACTGTTCGTGCCCTCATTAATTAAACACTGAAGTCCGATTTTCCTCTTTAACTTTTCGACTTAATTTAGTTTACGTGGTTATCACTCTAAGTTTTCTCGGTGGTACCGGTAACTGAGGTACCAATGGTTTCTGGGGCTTGTTACTTTAGAGTATTATTTCTTACGTAAGTAGTGTCTCACCCTCTCTTTAATAAGGTCCTTGGACGGAACTAAAAATAATGATGATAGTATTTTGACAATTTCCTAATAATTATGACTGCAAACAAGTCCTAAAATGCAGTGGTAAAGTACGTTCACCGAATTTTAGACGGAAGACACTTCGGGTGGTTCGGTAAATATCTTGGGATTTACGTACCGTTCTCAAGTTGACCACTGACACTAAAGTCTACATCAAACATAATCAGTGAGAGGGTTTCAGATTAGTGTTGGTAAGTACCCTTTGTTATTTCTGTCCGGTCACAAAAGTCGGTTGTCAAGGGACTCTGTTATATGAACCCGTAAGTCAAAGTGTCTAGTTTATCCAATAATATTTGTATGTGTGTTCCCGAACTAACTCGGGTAATTTGTTGATTTTAGTATGTCGACTCCCAAGGTTTTATACAAACAAATTTATGAATAAACCTCTATCTTTTTACTCCAGTCTGTGTCTGTCCTTAATAAATCCAAATGAAAATTTGGAAGATTTTTGACAGTGACGGACAGAACCGACGGAGGGTGGGGAAGAGGGATAAAGATCGAGTCCTGTGTAGACAACAGTAAAAGGAGTATAATTGCAAAGATGTAAACCCCAGTCGTAAAGAGGGTTATCCTTCTATTCGTTTTATCGAAAAGACCCCTTTGACCAATTTGTCGATTGGTCTTTAGACCCGTCGAGGATGGACTTGGACTTCGGTCGAAGGATTCGATTCCGTCTTATCGGTGCCGCTCGTCTCTCTTTTGGATGTCGAGGTTGGAGATCCCCTACCCAATTTATCCTCTACCAACATGTCAAGTACCCTTTTTAAGGTTCTAGGTTCTTTTGTCCGAAGTCCCTATTATAACGTACAAATAGGTGTCACTTCGAGACAGTTAAATCTCTCATATAAGTCTCCGTCTGTTCCTGGACGGAGGTAGTCTTTCATTCTTGAAGTAATGATTTGTCCCTGTCTTATACTCGGTCTTCCAGTGTACTTCGTTTCTCCAAAAAGATCTTCAGTTCTAGTATCCCGGTGGAAAGGGTTTAGCATAGGTAACGTAAGTCCCCGATGCGTCAAGTGTATTTATGTACGTTGTCTGGGGTTTACCAAGAGTCGGAGATGATACGCGACCTTGGACTTTTCGAAGTTTATTAGGACTACGGACGGAGGTTGGGACTTCCTAAGAATGTACCAGCCAGACTTTACGTCGGATCTGCATGTCTATAAATTTTCGCTACTAAGACTACCCGTCAATTCTCGATGTCTACATCCACATCCTATTATAGTTGTATTCTCATTATAGCCCGTACACTGATTGAATCCCTATGTTCAGTACAATTTCATGAGTTTAAGAAAACAAAAAATTTGTGACATATCCGGTTTGTTGAGGTGACAGACCTCGGGTCTCAAATGTTTTCCTAGTTCTTTTTGGGTCATATTTGGTCAAGAAGAGATTGTCTACCACGACGATTTTATTTTGGCTTAAGAGTTCACTTAATTCCCCTACTACTACCTCTGTTAGATAATGGTCAATGACTCGTGTTAAAAACACGGTACGTCGTACAGGAAATTAGAAAATGATGAATTTTATCGTGGAGTTCTTCGTACGGATGTTGTATCCTTCATTAGTTTTTTGTAACTACTTATGTGTAACAAGGTAAAATGTCTACTCTTTTCTTTGCGAGTCTCTCGAATTTATGACGTAGGTTTCATTGTCACTCATTTCCTAGGTTATAAAGATGGGTTCAGACTGAGAGAGGTGAACCGATACGACGGGATTAGAAACTCTTCAGACTTGATAGGTTTTAGAATTCTACTTTATATCAAAAGGTTCTACATCATTTCCTAAACAGGATCTATGTTCAACATAAAGTCTATGTATGGTTTTCTAGAGTGAAAGGTCTTTGTTCTAGAACGAATGATTAGACTTTTTTTGTATTATTCGAGATATGAGTTTAATGATAAACTCAGTAAAATTGTTAAAACTTTATAAATATATACCGGTTTTGTACCTTCATTAGATTCACTGGTGACTGTCTACTTACTTGTTTCTACACCATGAATGTGTGTTACCTTACAATGAGTCGGTGTTCTTTTCTTACTTTACTACGGTAGACGTCGTTATACCCACCTAGATCTCTAATAATAAGGTGCAGTTCATTCAGTCTCTCTCTTTCTGTTTATAGTACTATAGTGAATATACACCTCGAGTTTTATACTATACCTGAATAAATGTTTTATCTTTATCTGAGTGTCTGTATCGTTTGAAAACTAATGTTTTCTACTTTCCTCCTCCCCTTCCTATTTAATCTTCATACTCTAATTTATATGTGAATAGTATGTATTTTATGATGATGTATATTTGATCTATTGGTTATTTCTGGATGACATATCGTTTCCCTTGATATGAGTTATAGAATATTGTTGGATATTACCTTTTCTTAGGTCTTTTCTTATATATATTGACTTAGTGAAACGACATGTGGATTTTACTTGTGTTGTAACATTTTCTTGATATAACGTTATTTTTGATTTTTAAGATATGTATATGTATATAAATTATATATGTATTATAGGTTTGTTTAAGGTTCTTAATTGGTTAAGTTTTATTCATTCATCTTGAAGATGATATATTTTATATCATCGTATCGTCCAAATTTTATGGTTTTTAGAGGATTATTGTATTTATTGAATTATTTTCACAATGTATTTACAAATTTTCTGATCGGTATTACTTATCCTTCCTTTTTTCTTTTGTCAGTTACATCTCACAGTCGAGGGTTCAGTATATGTTTTTTTTTTGACCTTTCTTTTTCCTATTATTTGGGTCGGTCTTTACGTTTGACTTATATTTATCCATTGGCACTTACCGATTTCTGGAACTTGAAGTAAGTAATGTACGACAAAAGTGACAGGTCTTAGGGAGGGTGAACAATAATCAACCTTTTTACAGATAAGTCTAAATAGAAATTTTATAGATAAGTTAAGGAGACGGGTAAAAGTTATTTTTTACAATAATAACCCAACATACGTGAGAAATATATAAAACCTATAATTGGTTTAAAGGTTGTATCCTAAAAGTTTATAAAGGAGGATAAGGGATTAAATGGAGAAGTAAAACAACTGACAAATAAAACGAAATAACACTTATTTGAAAAATCAAACTATATCAGGGGAAATAACTAAGAACGAAAACTACTAACTAAATATCACGGTATAGGTTTTTGACAACGGTTTTAGGGACAGTTCCTCGGAAAAGAGACAAAAGAAGATTTTGAAACTTACAAAGTCTAGAAGAGAAATTCAGAAATTAGATAAAGTTCTATTAAAAACACTTATCATATTCTATCGTCAGGTTAAAAAGACGTCCACCAATAGGTTGAAAGGGTTTTGGTAACTGACTGAAGTAGGTGACTTACAACAACCGGGGGAACAGTTTATAATCAGCTGACGTATACACCCCTAAATAAACCCCCGAGAGTTAAGAAGGTAACCGGATACACAGGTAAAAGTACTGTTATTGTATGACAAAATTAATGATATCGAAACATCATATCACACTTTCATATCACGGTGGATCCCTCTCTTGGTCGTTACCTTTCAAGGAGAGCGGGAGAAGTTACTTAGGTTTGAGTAAAAAATAACAACAACAAAACCAAGGTTGTCTCACGATCTTAGAGAGGAGTCCTTTAGATTTTTTACCACCACGAGTCAACACAGGTTGAGAGACGAAGGGGTTGCTGGTACCGGGTGGTCCAAGGAGACAAGTACCTCAAAAAGTACGTTCTTGTGACCTCACCCAACGGTAAAGGATAAGGTCTCGTAGAAAAACTGGGTCCCTAACTTGGTCACAGAGGACGCAATCATCCGCTAAGAAGTGGTGACGTGATGGGTCCTTCATATTTGGACTTGAGGATGTTTACAAGAGAGTAGGTACTCACAGAGAGGTTTTGTTGTGGGAGGTCCGAGAGTGACTGTCTCCGACTCTCCCCGACCTCCACCAAGTGTCGAGTAAGGGACCAGACAAACGGGTTACGGACTACGAGTCCAGACACTCTGAAGACCCGGAGAACCGTTTACTACCACCCAGGGTGTGGAGGGTGTCTCTGTGACGACAAGTCTGTACCTACGGTTTGGTATTAACACTTTTCTCCCGTGTCTTTCCTTCTTATAGAAGACGGTGGTACTATGACTGGAGTGTGGATCTTCGTGTTCAAAAGATATCAGTGGACCTTAATAACCGATTACAAATGAGACATGATGATGATGATGATGATGATGATTCAGCGAAGTCAGTACAGACTGAGACACGTTGGGGTATCTACCGTCGGGTGGTCATCGGTTTTCATTTTTTTTTTTTTTTTTTTTTTTTCATTTATCAATGTTAGATATTTTTCTATCAATATAAAAAATTTAGAGAATGTCTTTGTGGTGAAACTTATAAAGTCTGGTTAAGTCATCATTTCGTGATGTGTTATTTACATTTTACTACAAGGTCTCCTGAGACTTCTGAACCCTTCTATGTATTGAGACTCGGTACTCCAATGTTTAAATCTGAGGTAGGTCTTTTCTCAATTACAGTTAGTGAAAGGAGGTGGGGTGGTGAAGTAGGTTAGAGATTCTTTTCGAACGTTTTCTCTTCTATACAAACGTTCTTAAATGAGTCGGAAGTTCTCCGTTGTAAAAATCGATTGTCTCGGTCCCTTTCCGAGAATCTGTTTTATGAACTGGATGCTTTAGAGAGAACAATGAAAAAAAAAGTTACTGATAGAAGTTGAGTCCTCAAACAATATTAGTAAGGGAGAATAACTACACTACCATCCAATTAGAAACATCCCTTTTTTTACTTACGTGGGTTTTTGTACGAATTTCAATACTAGACTTTTAGTCAAAAAGAACTACTTTCTGTCGTCTAGTAAGAAATTCTTAAATATATAAGAGGTGACACTTTAAAATGAATTCTATCTTGTATATAAATTTCTGATAGAACTATCTTTATTTACTTTGTTACATGTTATTTCGAACCAGACACAGGGTAATATCTGTAAGAAGTGAAATTTATTTCTAGTGATTCCGTAGTGACAATGTCTACCTATTCATTCATCAACTCCCATCCACACACCACTTTCCTCTCATCCTCTTTCCTACTCTCTCCCTTATCCGTCCTCTATATTAACTTTCTTATTACTTGGTCGTAGTAAAATCATCGATTCTTATTGGACTCCTTTGGAAAAGAAATTGATCAGGTAGAGGTTGGGACTTACTACAAATGTTTAATATTATGGACATGTCCCGATAGTTGGATATCCCACTATCATTTACGAAGGAGGTGGTTGAGGATTCATAGCACCGTTTTTTTTTTTTTTTTCTCTCTATAGTTTTGTGTTAGAGACTCAAGTATAGAATCTAGAATACTGGAGAATAAGTAACAAAGTGAAGGATAAGACGTCAAAGGAATTTACACTTGAGTATTATACTCATTGTAATATTATTATTATAGTTATCTTGAACGACTATCTGAACGTTTCATAAATTGAGTCATGAAGTATGTCCAATGAATATAATGTAATATCTGATTTCTTCGGTGATTTATTAAAACTTCGTCACAATCTCTCGGTTTCTTTCATTGAGGATGAATAATCCAGAAAGTTTCAAATCTGTGTCAGGATTTTCGAACTTTACGTAACTAAGTAACTTAGGAGTGTTGTCAGAATACTATATCTACGGATAGTAAAAAGGGTAACAATGTCTCTTCCTTGTCTCTAAAATTTTCAGTTACTCTTATTACTCGGATTAAATATATAATTTGAAATAGTAACCATACAGATATCCATCTACTTTTTTTTTTTTGTCAAATATATCCCAGTCCATGGTAGACGCCAAAGTTCGTAGGTGACCACCAGAAGCTTGGATAAGGTCACCTATTCACCCCTGTTGACATAAATGTTAAGGTAGAACTATAAATATGAATACCTGATTTTACCCTGATTATAACCCTCTACAATAATATATTCATATATGCACTGGTAGTTTTTGTTTTCAGTCACTCTTAACGCATGTCAGTCAATCTGTTGTCGTCTTGACCTTCAGTTTCTGGATAAAATTAGTCTTTGTCTCTAAATTTGCGAAACGAAGACGTACATGGACTAAAGGTTCCTTCATATCTACTTCTTGACAAGACTTTTAAAAAGAAGGTAAACAGAAGAATCAAGAAGACTAGGAAAAAAATTTCATTTGAATACAAAACGATGAGACACGGTTTATAATTGGACAAAGATACGTGGGTTTTGTTAAAAAAGATTTACAAACTTAATTATTCTTCACTATTTGGTCACTAGTTAGTATCAGTACATCAAAAAGTTATAATTTTTGTAAAGATTGTAAACTCTAATTACCTTTCAGTCAAGTGAAAAATAACTTTTATAGTTAAGTACGTCAATGTGGGTAACTAAAATTTCTTTGAATTTTGGTTAAGGTGAATTAAAGTAACATCTTACATTAAGCTAAAGTTTATCCGTATTTCTAATTTGTTCCCTAATAATTTTGTACTCAATATTGGACATTGTCCTCAGTTTACGTTCAGTAGAAAATAGATCGATAAAAAGTGATAAATTCGAGAAGTCTTCGTAATAGAATAAGAAGGAAAGTTTGTCTGACTAAAGAAAAGAGTCTGAAACCCGTATCAAATTTTTTGACTTTGATGTTATTTTAACAAGTCTGATGATAAAACGTTTAAAGTTCGAAATACGGAGTCCAAAGAGAAACATTGTTATATCGGATGATGATAAATAACTTATAAATAAATCACGGTCTGATCATAAATCTCAGAGAGAATAAATTGGTTTGTCTAGACAAATTGGGTACAATGTCTAACTCTTTAAGTCTTAATTTTTATATTTATTTCACGGGTTTCGGTGGATGTCACAAATAGGTAGGTAGATTTTTGGTACTTCTGTACATTTTTGTCTTAGTAGACAGACTTATAAACCTATTGACAACATTGTCTAATCTTTTACTGTTCAAAGGTAGTACAAGCGTCAAGTGTTTGAAATCACGCGTACTTTTAGGATACGCTTAAAACAAATTTTAGAACAAATTTACGAGGATCTATGGTAGTGATATGGGTTCTTAGATTAGATCAAACTCATTCCGGTCTCCTGGATTTAAATACTTTTTATGGAGTCAAGTCAAGTCAAGTCAGCGAGTCAGCACAGGCTGAGAAACGCTGGGGTACTTAGCGTCGTCCGGTCCGGAGGGACAGGTAGTGGTTGAGGGCCTCAAGTGAGTCTGAGTGCAGGTAGCTCAGTCACTACGGTAGGTCGGTAGAGTAGGAGACAGCAGGGGAAGAGGAGGACGGGGGTTAGGGAGGGTCGTAGTCTCAGAAAAGAGTGTGTGTTAAATTATAATCGAAGTCCACAAGTTGTATGACTAAGTTGTAAGTATATGAAATCCTTAGCTAGTGCTATTCAGATCATTGGTAGACAGTAATACGGCCATAATAACTGATGTAAGAGATACGACATACAATGTAGGGACACTGAGTACATAAAATGTCGACCTTCAGACATAGAGAATTAAGGGAAATGGAGAAAACGAGTCGGAAGTCGGGGGAAGGGAGACCGTTGGTGAGTAAACGACACTCAGACAACAAGTACTCAGGGAAAGACAAAACAGACAAAAAAGGTGTATATTCTCTTTAGTATGTCATAAAAAGAAAGAGACTGAATAAAATGAATCGTATTATGGGAGATCCTGGTAGATACAACAGTATTTACCGTTGTAAAGTAATAAAATACCGACTCATTATGTTAGATAACTATATGGTACAGTAAAGATGGGTAAGTAGATAGTCCATGAATCCAATGGAGGTATAGAACCGATAATGTTTATTACGACTTTATTTGTGACTCCACGTATATCGAAAGACTTTATTACAAAAACAAAAGAAATCTATTTATGGAGTTTAACTTCAACGACCTAACATACTATCAAGATTAAAATTAAAAAACTCCTGGTATGACAAAAAGTATCACCGATATAGTTAAATATTTAGGGTTATTGTCACATGTTCCCAAGGAAAAAAAGGTGTAAGAGTGGTTAAAACAATAAACAGAAGAAACGACTATTGGTTAAGAGGGTCTATACTTGACTATAGAGTAATACCAAAACTAAACGTAAAGGGACTACTAATCACTACGAGTCGTAGAAAAGTACACGGACAACCAGTAGACACACGGAAGGAACCTTTTTAAAGATAAATCTCGCAGACAGGTGAAAATTAGTTTAGCAAATAAAAAACTATAACACAGTACATTCAAGAAACATATAAAACGTATAATTAGGGAATAATTTATATAGTAAACGTTTATACAAGAGGCTAAGTCATCCGACGGCAAAACGAAACAATTATCGCGAGAAATAAACACGCTTTCATAAAACCAAATAACAGTAGAGTATACAGACAACAACGAAAACAAAGGGAACAGACTCTTCTGTTTAGGTTCTTCTTTTCTTACACGATTCTGGTTACGGGTTCTCGTACGTTGGGTACAAAAGAAGATCCTCAGTACTAAAGTCCAGAATGAATTCAGACATTTGAGTTCAAAATTGTATTAATAATTTTTAGGTATTTCAACCTACAGAACTTGATAAAGTATAAACGATGTTTTTAATAATCTTTTACGGTTTCGAAAAAAAAGACCTATTTTATCTTGACTACCAAAAATCCGAGAAGTAATTGAGAAGAAAACTATAATTTAGAATATATATATATATATGTATATTAATTGTCACAAGAGGATTTTTAATTTTAAATAGAACTTGATTGAACATATACAATAATTCCTTCGAGTGTAAGAGAGAAGTTCCTGTAGAAAGTGAGATAGAGAAAATATTCCCACGTGAACCTTCCATGTTTACTTAATTAAGTTAGAAATGACCCTCCGTTTGAGAATTTAATTATTTAAAAAAGTATCCGAATTCGTAATAATACTTACTTTCGGAAGAAGACCGGATCTATCTCCTTTGACAGTAAGGTTTAGTCAAAGGGAGTAAGGATGGGTAGTGGGAGGATTTTCGAACCAGGATGTAAATTAAGTGGAAACGTCAAAGTAGATATTCTCGGACTAGTTAATTACTTGTTCCCAGGAATGGGATTTCCCAGGACCTAAGTAAATAAAATTTCACGGACTACCTTTAATCATGAAAGTTCAAACAAAAACTTTTACCTGTCGTCAAATTTCTTTTTTCGGTGGGATGGGTGAGGGAGTTTTAATTAATCATCGAAGGGATCGGGTGGTCACCTGGATCTCATTCCTTGGAGCAGGTACCGTAAATATACCATTGAATTTCCATCCCTCAGGTATAAATTTTCTCTGTACGGCATTGTAGTCACCTGGTGGAGTGATCGAGAGGATGATGAACACAGTTTAAGACTGTGGTCCAACTGTCCGCCGAATATACAGACTGAAAGAGACGAGAAGTTGATCTACGTCTCTAGTATCGACGAAAATACGTAAACGTCTACGTCTACAATTTTTGTTTTCTTTTGATTATCATAGAGAATACTATAACGGTATCTTACTATTTACTACGTTGAACTAGGTAGAAGGAATCCTCTCTTGGATTTTCTTTATGAAGTGAAACCCCAAGACCGGTAGATGTCCGTTGTGTAATTCATATGACAACAGTAAATGTCAACAATTTTACTCAGCTTAATACCATCTTTAATGAGGTGTGTATATATGGTGACGGAATGAAAGTAAGGAGTGGGGTGGGGAGGTTTTGATAATATGTAACCATCCTTCCAATACAAATCCTCCCTAAAACTCTACTCAAGTTGTACGAAGGTTCTCCAATGATCTTCTTTGACGGTTCCCGTCTTCTAGGGTTTCCAGAAGTGATGTGTATTAGACGTAAAGTCATCTTGTCAATAACTCGTAACTGATAAATAGTCCATAAAACAGTCGGGAACTCTATCACTCTACTTATTTTACGACTGTGATCGGAGTCTCTACAGATTAGGTTCCTACAGATGATGCCTCTACCCGTCAAGGTTCTGTTTATTATTTTTGGTATTTTCTCCTACGATTCTCTTGAGACCCGAAGGGACGACCGAATCGTGATTTGTTTAGGCGGACGGTTACGTCTTCTCCACCCAAACTAGGGACTAGGTCCATCTAGGGTACTTCTTCCTTTACCGTTGGGTGAGGTCATAAGAACGGGTCCTTTAGGGTAACTGTCTCCTCGGACCACCCGATGTCAGGTACCCCGGTGTTTCTCAACCTGTGTTGAATTACTGATTTGTTGTTGTTCCCTTGGTTCGCGGAGGGTCGGGGTCTTACCCGTGGATTTAAATCGACTTTGTTAGTGTCTTTTAAAAGATCTTCTTAAGTGTGGTGTCATTCAGTACTCCTTATTTCCTCTTAAACTTCGTACACCAACTCTACCCATTTCCGTATACTTCGTTGTGCTGACTTACAAGTCTCTTCGTTGCTGTGTCTGATTGTCCCTCGTAGGTCCCGTTTACGCCTTGGAATAGGATTTCCGTTACGTCAGGAACCTTCGTAAAATTTGTTCTTTCACTTGACTAGTATGTGTACGAAGTGCTTTTGGTGACCCCGTCGTCACACCTTTTACGTAGTCTCCCCCGGGAGCCCTCATCGTCCTTCTCTTAATACCTCGGTCCTTAGATGTTTTACATAGTCAACCGGTACTGTAGTCCTTTGTGCAGTCAGATTAAAACGACGTTCAAGATGAACCGACTGTTCTGCCTTTATAAAGTTTACAACAACCTTGTAGCAATATTGATATTGTCATTTTATTATTCCTTTATTATTGAGTACTAAAAAATACAAAAACTAGGAGTGTTGGTAGGACGTACCAGTTGAAATAGGGGGAAAAATCTCAATTCGGTTGTTTTAGTCTTTTTAATTCATTTAACACCAGAGAACCTTTTATAAGGTCATTTCAATGATGTCTTAGGAGAGTCAACGAAATAATAAAATCATAAGGGATATAATTTCAAATTTTGTAATGAGTCTTTTTTATATGATCTTTCTTTAACCGGTGATATCACGACTAGGTCCGGTGACCCCAATAAGAGTTTCGATTATGTTGAAGAGTCTTTCTTTATGATTGTGATTTAATACGATTTTCATAAAAACCGAGAATGATTTACTACGTATATCTTTCTGATCAAATTTTATCAGGGTCTAAATTCTCCTCTCTCCTTTCTATGGAGACCGTAGTGGGAACGAATTTAGCGAATTAATCAGTACGTTTTACGTTGGATATACGTTACCTACTCAATTGTAACGATAGTGTTGGAAGTGAAAAGGTAATAGACTGAAAATACTCAAATTTAAACGTCAGAATTTCCAACTAGGTGAGATCCTAAAAACGTAAATTAATTTGTGTCGTTATCTCTTTTTAGTGTAAAAAGTTTTGTTCACAAGTAGTGGAATTTAGATCGTTATTTTTTCTACTGAGTGGTCCTAAGAGTTTCCTTTTGAGAGTTGAACGGAACGATGATATGATAATGAAAGAAAAATATCGGTTATACTCTAGACGGTCTTTGTGCACCTATATTGTAGATATCTTCCGTAAATAACATGAACAAAAGTTTGAACGGATATACAATAAGACATCACACGTTTTGGTCTATGGGATCGATCTTAAATAGTTAATTCGGAAATTATCTATATTGAAATGAAAAGTGATAATAATTTTGTACAGTTTCATTAGAGAAAGAAGTTTTAGGGTTCTTGTGTTATAAGAGATATTCAGATCGATCTATAAAAGTTTAGGACACTTCATGGGATCTGTGGTTATAGTTTTGGGTTTCTTTGTTTTCGTAAAAAGAAGGATTTTGACTCACCCCTTTCTCTAGGAACCTCAGACAATCTTTCTGATTTTTAACGTATATTGGCGTTGAGTACCTTCGTAAATTTATAATTATATACTATATACGAAAAACCGTCAATAATTTCGTAGGTGACTTAAGGTTACACTTATGACATCGGAATTAAAATTTTCGTAACTGTGAGTCTATTTTCAAATTTAAAGACTTGTCTCTAGACGGTAATAAGTCAGTTGTTTATAAGTATTCTATAGAAGATTTTAGTCATAATAGGATCCGGGGTAGAAAATTCCTTCCATTGGAATCCCGGGTACTTTATCTTTAAAAATGTGAAGTGAACATTGACATAAAAAAAAAAAAAAGTTTCTTAGAGGAATCGGGGTGTTCTACGAGCAAAACTATTAAACAGAAAAACGAGTGTGTACCTGGGAATTTTAAAGGGGAAATGAAGAGAGTATTCCGATGAGACCAATGTCTCTTTACAAGGGGTGTCATCCGTCATCAGTCGACCAATGGACACGAAGTACCTCCCTGTGACGACTAGATGTCAGTGGTGTAGAGTCGTAGACGAGAGAAGGTCCTTCTAAGTGTCTCTAATCGTCAGAGTGTCTCCTACTCAGTAAGAATTCTCAGTCTAAGACGACGACGACGACGACGACGACGACGATTCAGTGAAGTCAGCACAGGCTGAGACACACTGGGGTATCTGCCGTCGGGTGGTCCGAGGAGGTAAGGACCCTAAGAGGTCCGTTCTTGTGACCTCACCCAACGGTAAAGGAAGAGGTCACGTACTTTCACTTTTCACTTTCACTTCAACGAGTCAGCACAGGTTGAGAGTCGCTGCGGTACCTGACGTCGGAAGGTCCGAGGAGGCAGGTACCCTAAAAGGTCCGTTCTCAGTCTACTCTCTGACTATTTATTTAATCGTACGGTTAATTTTTGTAATACTTTTATTCGGAAGTTTCAGATGAACTTTAGGGAAAAAGACCTAAGGTATATATACGCAATTATGTGTTATAAACGAAAAGAAACCAAATGAAGTACAACAACATGTCCTCTTCGATTGTGTTGATACATTTCGTCAATACTCAACTCAAACCCGAAGGGCCCACCACGATCACGATTTCTTAGACGGACGTTTCGTCCTCTGTGTCCTCTGTACCCAAGGTAGGGACCTCACCCTTCTAGGGGAGCTCCTCCCGTACCGTTGGGAGAGGTCATAAGAACGGACCCCTTGGGTACCTGACTCTTCGGACCACCCGATGTCAGGTTTCCCAGTGTTTCTCATCCGGTGTTGACTCTCTGGTTCGTGTGTGTGTCGTATATGTATTCATCACAGGCTAAGAAACGTTGAGGTACCTTACATCGAGCAGTCCGAGGAGACAGGTACCCTAAAGGGTCCGTTCGTATGACCTCGTCCAGCGGTAAAGGAAGTGGTCCCCTAGAAGGGTCTAGTCCCTAGTTTGGGTATAGACAATACAGAGAGCGGAGTCATCCGTCCAAGAAATGGGGGACTCGGTGGTCCCTTCGGATTTCAACAGTAGGAGGTTAATTTTCATTTAAAAATTCTTTCTTTCCTTAGGGAGTTGGTTACTTAAGATAGGATATCCGTTTGTATGAAATTTTTAGTTTAATTTTAGTCTTCGACCAAATCGTTTATTCTTTAGACCAGGGTTTCTCCACTCCTAATTTCTACTACACCTGAACTCTTTCTTTTCCATGACTCTTCCTTTGAGTCTCTCTTTCGGTCACTATAGAGACTTCCGAACTCTTTTTCCTAACAGTTCTTCTATCTCTAATCGTAGCCATCCGTGACACTGTCCATTTCATATTCGTTTGTTTGGTTTATTTTTATGTCAGAAACCCCAAACAGAAAAACTTTCTTGAATCATTGTCTGAGTCACCCCATCATGTCGACCTTGGTCTAATATTACCCGACGTCTCTTTCCAGGAATATTACTGTCTCTCGTTAATACCCCGTAGGAAACTTTTGGGATCATCACTCCCTTTATTATTGTTTACCTCCCTGTACCAGATACTCCCAGAGAGACCTACTTCGTGAGTCGGTATAGATGTGAAACTTCACACCATTTGTCTCTTATGTCTCTTGTCACTTTGTTCTTGGTAGTGACTACTTTAGTTCTAGTGGTTCCTCTATAATAGTTAAACAGAATCTACATTCTTCTCTATAGAGGAGTACGTAATTTCCTTTGATCCACCATCTGTCTGTGTCTATGTGTCTATTTGACCTTACCTACCTCTATATTGAGTTGTTCCCCATGTGGACAGAACTGTTCGTGAAAAAAAAAAGGACATGTCTTTTCTTTCATAGAGGTCTCTTTTTCCCGTTATCATCACTCACCCATAAAACTTCTCCCACTAGTTACAAATCCTTTTCACTAGACCTCTGTATCTTCTCCTCGACTAGTTCCCGTCATGACTCCATCGTTCAGTGTCACCTCGGGTAGTCGAACCACCCGAAAAGCTGAGACTAAAATAGGTCGTAGAGAGTCGTGGATTTTATGTCCTCATTTTTTTCCGAACTAGGTTTAGTCCCAATTGTCTTACCTAGACCAATTCTCCCCTTTGTGTCCCTTTGAGACTATAATTCTCACGAGTATTCTTTTGCCAAGTTCATTATATGTTGTTCGAACACCATTATAAATCTTCTTTACTTCGGCACTCACCTGTCACGTGATTCCTCTTTTGACTCCCTACGTATTGATTCCCTGAACTCTTTGTGACAGTATCACACACAAAGGACCTTCGTCTTGGAGTCTGTTTCCAAACAATTCTCTGTTAAACTCTTTCAGATTCCTTGGTCTTATTCCCAGTCTCTCTAAATTTGTCCTTTCCCTTCAGTTATGTTCGTATGCAATAGTTCAATTAGTACCTATGTACATTGTTCACAAACTAGAGAGTAAACCAGAAGTCTCTTGACACTTTACACAGGTATTGACAAGTGGATCCCTTGTTTTCTTATTTCACAACCCTGAAGGAACCGTCAGCTCACCAATTCTGAGACACGAAGGTGTCATCCCCCGTTTCCGAACTAGGGACCAGTTACTGGATTCTAGTCCGTACGACACATAGTGTCGGTTAAAAAATTTAATTAAAACTTTTTTATTATTTCATAAAAGGTTCGTGAAAGTCTGTAGTGACCAGTTCCACTAAGGTAACCGTAATTGACGTAGTGTAAAGATTAAACGTGTATACACTGACGGTTTAAGAGGACTTCGTAGGGTACGGTGTCGGAGTCCCTTCAGAGTCCTTTCCTTCGTCCCGTATACTACTCTACAACCGTCCAACATGGAAGTCTTTAAAACGGTTTAGGATTGGTTTTATAATAACATTGGTACTGATCTCTCCACTCACACTTACATACATTTCACCATGTTCTGGATTCTAGTTAACATTTCATTCCTTCATTCTCTCCAACTTCTTACTTTCCAATCACTGAGGTCTACAGATGTAGTTGTAAATGATGGAATCACGATCTTAATGGATCTCTAAAAGTATTTGTAGACCTACATCGGAATTCTCATGTAATGATCTTGACTCCATTAGACCTTAAGACTCTTCCATGTCCATCTAATATGACACAATCGTTTACGGGGGTTTGAAGACTAAATATTGTTATTACGATATAAAGAATAAGTCTATTGTACACGTAGAGTCTAGACTTTTTTCGAGACAAGGTCATGTGACACTAGGTACGACTGGTTCGTTGGAGGTAGACCTGGTAATGGTCAGAAATATTGTCTTCCTTCTCTCGTTCCATCTAGAACTGAACTGATAGTCTCAAAGAGGGGTCTTTGGTGTGAGGAATTAAGAAAAGTGTGAAAGGACCGGTTTAGCTCGGTATACAGACACGGAGTGAAGGTGTCTAGTCACTGTACGTTAAGAAGGGGTCACTCCTAGTGGTCGTCCTACCCGTGGTTTATACTCACTTACCATTATATTAACAGGTAGTTCCGACACAGCACCGTGTTGAGTATACTGGTACACGACTACAGTCCCGACTCCAGATTTTCTCGTCAGAGAAGGTACTTTCTACCAGTCTTTCATCCTTGTTATTCCTCGAGATCTTCCACTACGTCGGTTTCTTCTTTAGTCGGTACCTCGAGAATCTCTTACAGGACCTTAGGTACCATACTCTTTCGAGAAACCATACTGTTTCTTGTGTCCAGACTTCCAAAATGACCTTTCGTGATAAGAAACCCCTGTCAACTAAAAATTAATTCCACTTTTTCCCCAAGATACTTCACTGACTCTTACGTTACTCTCGATAGATGTTCGTAAACGTCCCCCGCCCCCACCTAGAAAACAATCTCGAGTTGCAAATAGACTTACTATCGGAAATGGAGGTAATATAGTTGATGAAGGATATAGGTTTACCGAGAGTTTAGAAATGGAATTCGTGTCTAGGGAGGGGATTATAGTCTAGGTCTATCAGTCGAAGACGTACAGTAGTTTTACTTATTTTGATTTGAGTGGTACGGGTCAGGTAAGACTTCCTCTAGTCGGGACCCTAAAGAAGTTTTCCTTACTACGATTTCGACTTTGAGGTCATGAAACCGGTGGAGTACGCTTCTCAACTGAGTAACCTTTTCTGAGACTACGACCCTCTCTAACCCCCGTCCTCCTCTTCCCCTGTTGTCTCCTACTCTACCGACCTACCGTAGTGACTGAGCTACCTGTACTCAGACTCACTTGAGGCCCTCAACCACTACCTGTCCCTCCGGACCGCACGACGCTAAGTACCCCAGTGTTTCTCAGTCTGTGCTGACTCCCTGACTTGACTTGACTTCGAGTGGTAGATGAGAAATCAAAGGAGGAGGGTACCAGGGATTCATTTACCGTGGTAGTTGGTTCCAGCAACTGTTTGGATCCTTACATATATATCCCTACTATCATCAACACAATGTATGAAAAATATGTGACAAAGTTGGTTATCAATTATATAGTACCTCAAGGACACTTTATCTACCTGTGATTTGGTCCAGACATTATATAGAATTGAACATATTATGTGTTCTTTAACTCTTGACCGACCATCTTCCTACTGTAGTTGTTGATGTTGTTTCTCTTCTTTTTACACCAAGGGAACCCATTAAAGGTTTAGATTCAGTCAAGTATCTCTGGGGACTAACTACTCCTTCGGTTCAGGGGGTTCCTTCTTAGGAAGTTACGATGATTTTAATAACGGAAGACAAATCTCTACCTTCGAATACCTTTGGTTTACTAGTTACTTCAAAACGGAGTTCACCTAGACTATAAACCGGATTGTCCAGAAACCTGGGGTGAACGTCCTATACACGAATGATGAGGACGTTACTATCAGTGATTGACCAATCTTCAGAAGTAGGGTTTCAGACCCACACACACATGCACCCACAAGTGTACATGTACACACCCTCCCACTCACATCCCCGCCTTATATCCCTCAAAGACGGTTGCCGGTGTGGGTACGAGTGGTAGGATAGAGAACAACTGAGTCACCTTTTCTGGGACTACGACCCTTTATAACTCCCGTCTTCCTCTTCCCCCGTAGTGTCCTTCTCTACACGTCTATCGTAGTGGTTGAGTTAGCTACGCTCAAACTCGTTTAAGACCCTCTATCACTTCCTGTCCCTTCGGGACCGTACGACGTCAGGTACCCCAGTGTTTCTCAACCTATACTGAATTGTTAACTTGCTGTTGGTGTCGTAGGATAGAGAACAGTGAAACCTAAAAGGTAAGGTACCTTAATCCTCCTTTTACCTCTGGGACATACGTTCTGTCCTTTTTTTTGTGTCTACACATATTGCCTGAAAACCTGAGTCTCCCTCTCCCTCTCCCACCCTACTAAACCCTCTTACCGTCAGATTGTACATATGATAGTACATTCTTAACTTAGCGGTCAGATACAGACTGCGTCCCACGTCGTACGAACCCCGACCACGTACCCCTACTGGGTCTCTCTACAACACCCCTCCCTCCACCCTCCCCCCAAGTACAAACCCTTGTGTACATTCTTAATTTCTAAAATTTTAAATTTTTTAAATTTTTTTTTTGTCTTTTACATTTTTTTATTTTATTTTATTTTTATTTTTATTTTTAATTTTTTTTTTTTCTTTTACCTCACCAGTACGACTGTTTCTAGTGACCGGGACTGACGGTTCTACTCGCCTGCACAGACGATTTGTTACCCCGTCTTTCGGCGTGTGGACCTTGGGTCCCGTAGAGTTCACGAAGTTATGGGTCACTAATGTCATTGGTGAATTAACGTCGTTGGTGTCGACTCATTCCTGTTTCGTTGGTTCCGGAGTCTGAGGAACCCTTTTCTCGGATCTAGTACCATGGTCTGTTCGTTAAGTCTAGTCGGTTCCCAACTATTTCTCAGTCTCTTTGGTTCTTGTAGTCCTCTTCTTTAAAATTTTTATAAATAATTTGTTCCGTAGTCCTAGTCGACGTCTTAAATCCTGATATTAAACAAAAGGAAAGGAAGAACAGAGCCTCTTATATCGATCGATGGTGAGACTTTATGACATTGAACATGAACAGGGGTCCCTCTTTCCTTCCCGTATCACAACAGTGTTATGATCTCCAGGGCACAACACTGTCCCCTTCTTCTCTCTAGTACTTTCCTACACTCACGAGGTTCCCCACTTGACATAGTCTAAAGAACATGTAGGTAAAGTCTACGAGAGCCGGAAGAGACGGGTAACAAAGTCGACGACGGGGTCGTTCGGGTAAGGTATCCCCGAGAATGACTGGAGTGTGACCACGTGGAGTGTCGTTCGTGTAGTGGTGTCCGGACTCGATTCTTGGAAAGAACGGCGAGACGGGACACTATGACTGAGTCCTGGTTCCCTTTATCTTCGGTCGCCTCTTCACTCGGGACAAGCTTGAGTCCTTAGTCTTAACCTCCGTTTTTAGATACAAGTTCACTAAATACTTTCCTTTCGAGAGTCCTCTTCCTCTCACTCCTTTAGTCTAGTTCTATCCTCTTCCCCGGTTAGTTTCTAAACTGGAGTCTTCTACTGATCGAAGACAGACTTGTACACCCCGTGAGACCTTGTACTTAACTCCGTCTCTCTTTCAGGAAACGTGAAGGACAGTCAGCCGGTTACCGACACCCGAGTCCTCTGTATTGAGGTACGATGTCACTGAAAGACCGGTGACCGGTGACGTCTCGTCTCTCGTCGTTACTCGGTCGTGTCGTCGATTTCCTACCTACTTGTCCGGGTCATTTCTCGTAGACCACCCCGTGGTTGTCACGGGGAAAGACGGGAAAGACAGGAGGTTACCTCTCAGGACCCTTCGACAAGTGAGTCGACAAGTCCCTTGTCGGGACCTGTAGTTCGTTAGTAAATATAAAGTAGCGTCGGTCAAGACACGGTGTGGGAACAGGACCGAGAAGGAGGAACAAGAGTGAAGGGAATAGAAAGTAAGGACGAAGGACCCTAACATTAGAGATCATTGTGTATTTAGGTGACGGAGTCGGAACGAAAGACCCCTTGGATTTGATTCTGGTGGTACTTTCCTTCTTGGTTCCTTGTACCTTGGACTCTCCTATACGTGACCGAGTTCTACCCTGTCGGTTCCTCGACTCGCCCTACACCCTCCCTCCCCCTTCTTTTCGGGACTTAACTGACTCTCGGGACATGTCCCTCTTCACAGTAGACACGGTGACCTCCAGACTCCTTACACCGTCCTGACAAGGTGTGTACACGTCATAAAACGACTCTTCAGGTATATGTCTTAGGGTATGGGTTGTGTTGAATTCCGTTCGTTTTGAGTCGATCAGGTTCTAAGACCCCCCATCTTTAGAGAATTTTATATATTGTAAAATTCTAAATAGAAAGTTGGTTTTAAACACTGATGTATCAGGTATTTCAAAGTTCTGAAATATTAATGTTCAGTTTATACGAATATACAACTATCCACTGACACTTTCCTAATAAAATGAAGGACTTATGAAAGAGGAGTCTCCTGAGTGTTTCGAAGGGACCGTCCTCTCATCTCTGGAGTTCAATGGACCCTTTCGATCCTCAAATTTAGTCAAGAGTGTCTCTCACATTTAAGGATATACAAATGATACACCCGGAAACTCTTTCAGGATCGACAACTTCACACTTGTTGAAAGTTTTCTCGTGTCTCTTTATTTTAAAAGAATTTTCGGGTAAACTTAACGAAGTGATCGTCTTTCAATGTCTCCAATAACACGGATCCATTAACTAAATGAAGTGTAGATACTGTGTAAGTTATTTGTGGGGTAATAGTTTTCGGAGGAATTCGGAGAAGCTACACTTTTTGTTCTTAAGTGAATGGTCGTACCCTTTAACCTAATAACACGGACCGTTATGATAATAGTAATTATCACAAACAATTAAAAACAAAGATAAAGTGGTCCAAGTGTTACGAAAGGTTTACAATCTAGTTTATTTTGTTATTTCCACTCACTACTTTTTAATGAGTCCCACAGTGGTTTCCTTTTTCTTACTCGTCGGGTTCCGGTACGTCATTTCTATAGTCTTTGACTTTCTACGTCGCGAGATAGGAGAGGTTATTCGTTGGCAGTCAGGTACGGAACATAATGTAATTGCCATATTCTTATATAAACTGTGTAATATTCATAAATGGCATATTTGTTGTCTAAAATATGTATTAAACGTAGAAAAATCACTTAAACGTGCAAGAAATTTTTGTACTGTCTTCGATCCGTCTTATTCGTTTCTATTTGGTGGTGGTTCTATCTACCTTTTACGAGTTTTATACCGGTTAAAACCTTTCGAATATTGAATTATTTTACAATTCGCGTTGAAGATTATTTACTTACGGGTGCCCATCTATATAATTGTCAAATTAGGGAATAATGAGTTTCAAGTTCGATGGGTGTAGAATCCACAGTCGTATAACAATGTTTACGGATGCTTTCTCCGTGGACAGACTTATCCCGTATGCAAAAGAGTGTCAAGATTCCTATCACTTGTCCGTACAACTGATTGTTGAGATCTTCCTCAATAATTTATCCTAAAATGATACTTAAAGAGACAGTTTAGCGCTTGATTCAAAATCCCAAAAACAAACAAACAAAGATCACGTAGGTTCGTTTTGGAGACCTTAATCTTGTAGTTTTTTTTTAGAAATAAAAAGACTCTGAGGATTGTGGATAAAGTTTAAAGTCGAGGCACAAGTTACTGTAGGATTATGATAAGTAAGTAAGTGGGACTCAGAAACTCTCAGGTGTGACACGGTTCGTGTCTTGACCCCGTCACCCCCGCCTCCCCGTCCCTCACCACACGAAGTATTCCGACTGTCGTTTATGGGACCTCATATTATGTAGTACAGAGAGTCCAAATATTCTCATAGTTCTAGGGAATCCTTTCCTTGGAACAAAGCTAGAGGGTAACTTTAATTGTATCACGAGTCGAGTATAACCCCTGAGTTTTAAGTCAACAAAAAGGAAAAAAATTTGTACTGGTATTAACGACTGCATACTTGCCAAGAAGATGAGATTTTTCGTAGTAAATCATCTCTTTTGTTTTCTTTTTGTCATTAAGAATGTGTAATACCTTGTTCTATGGATATATAACCATACGTTGTGGGGAAGAGGTGGTGTCTCAGTAGGGTAAGGAATTGACAGTGTGACGGACCTGAAAACGGTATTTACCAACGGGTGGAACACTTGTATTCAAGATGTTACATAAGGTTTCCTTGAGAAGGGGGGTGTAAAGAACGTCTCGTTGTTAAACTTGAATGGTTTATCTCAATGTAAGAGGTTTGTGTCAATGTAGAAACATGTAATAGGTGAGAACCCGTCGAAAGAATGACGTAACATGATAAGGTAAATAATAAATACAAGATGGATGAAGGGTTTTCCTAATCTTTACCGAATTTTATAATTTAACATACTATCTATTCTTATAATTTCCATTTTTCCCTCTAGTTTTTGACCAAGTCTCATTACTTATTTGTATGACTTTTTACTTTGACTCAATGAGATTGTCGGTGATTTAAATCGAAGTTCGTAAGAGTTTCAGTTCTTTTTCCCTCAAAGACTATATTACGTTTGAGTTCAAATAGATAGAGGAACCGATCCTCTAAGTATAGACACCGTCTCCAACGATCCATCGGTGGTTTAGACGACAGGAGGAGAAGACATCACTGCACAACACCAACCCAGTGTCCGTCATTGACGTAAAAAGTCGAAGGGAACGTTACCTCTCTCCTGTACACTGGTTTGAAAACACTTACACACGTTTCAACGAAAACCAGTACAGATTGAGAAACACTGGGGTACCTGATATCAGGTGGTCCGAGGAGACAGGTACCCTAAGAGGTCCGTTTTTATGACCTCACCAACGGTACGGGAGGAAATCCTCTAGAAGGGCTGAGACCCTAGTTTGTGTTCAGAGAATATAGAGGACGTACCCGTCCACCTAAGAAATGGTGTATCGTGGTTGACACTCCAGTTCGAGATTGATCACCCTAAACTTGTCTTGACTACACATGTTAAAGACGTAGAGTATGAACTCTCCTTAGGATACTAAAACTTGAGGGTCCGAAAGGGGGAGGACGACCAGTTTTCAACTTACTGGTCTTACTGGGACCTTCGGTAGTCAACTTTTACCACCCCGGGTCCAGGGACTCATTAGTATTCCTTTGTCTCTTTATGTCTCACGGACTAACCTTATCAAAGGGTTTCAGTAGTTTTGTGGAGTTTTCATTCTGTTCCCCCATGGAAACTCGATTTATTTTTTACGATTACTTATAGTACTCTTTACTTCGGAATTCAGTATCGACCATAAATCCCAGTCTTGTCTATTTCTTAATCCTTTTATCATAGTTCTTTGTACTAGGTAATGTCCACAGTGGTCTCAATGTTTACCCGTGGTCTTTTCGGACGGGTCACCCGACCGTGACGGATGACGTTTCGAGTGGTCTCCTGGTACGTAACCTGGGGAATCCCGTCTCATACACTAACTAGTAGTGTGGTGATTTCAGACTAGGATCTCCTTCAAACTTCAATCAGTTCAGAGTAGGAAGGTAGAAGGAAAGCAGTGTAGGGGGAGGGGGTTTCGTGAAAAAATAATATCATGAAAAAAACGATGAAATAAATAAAAAATTAAATTCCTATTAAGGAAATGTCTTATAATAACAAAAGACAGTTTGTAGTTGTACTTAGTCGGTATCTATGTGGGTACAAGGGAGAGAGAGTTTGGAGGGAGGGTAGAGGGAGGGGTAGGGTGGGAAGATCTAACAGTGTCTCGTGGACAAACTCAAGGGACTCCGTATACCGTTCAAGGGTGGCCGACAAATAAAATGTGTACCATTTCAATCAAAGGTACAATGGGAAAGCTGTGTAGAGTGGGAGAGGGAGGAGGGGAGGGGGACACAGGTACCCAGAGAAGAGATACAGATAAAGAGGTGACGACGAGACGTTTATTTAAGTAGTCATGGTAGAAAGATCGAAGTTAAATATACGTAGTCATATGTTATAAATATAAAGAAAAAGACTGAATGAAGTAAGGAAAAATACCGACTCATTATAAGGTAACACATATACATGGTGCCGAAGAAATAGGTAAGTGGACAGTTACCTGTAGGTCCCACGAAGGTACAATATCGATAACATTTGTTACGACGTTACTTGTAAGTCCATGCACACAGAAAAAGTTAAAACCAAAGGAGTCTCACATACGGATTCT
Organism: Capra ibex; assembly: GCA_006410555.1. NCBI lineage: Eukaryota > Metazoa > Chordata > Mammalia > Artiodactyla > Bovidae > Capra > Capra ibex. The sequence goes on along the minus strand of SJYO01034137.1, from coordinate 49,840,482 downwards.
CACCCTAACGACCCAGTATTCCACCAAAATAAGGATCAAAAAATTCCTTAGAGGTATGGCAGAAGGTATCACCGAATAGTTAAATATAAGGGTGGTCGTTGTGTTCTTTTGTTTTTTAAAGTGTTAAGTATTCCTTTGTGTTTTCTGGGTCTTTTCGGTTTTGTCAGAACTCTTTCTTCTTACCTTGACTTCAGAAGGACTGAAGTCTGATATGATGTTTCGATGTCAGTAGTTCTGTCATACCATGACCGTCTTTGTCTTTGTGTGACCGTTTTTGTCTTTATATCTGGTTACCTTGTTCTATTTCTCTAGTCTCTATTTGGGTACATGGATACCCATGGAATAAAAAATGTTTCCTCTGTTCTTATATGTTACCTCGTTTCCGTCGGAGAAGTTATTGACCACAACCCTTTTGACCTGTCGATACAAGTTTTCTTATTTTATTCTTGTGAAGGATTGTGGTATGTGTTTCTATTTGAGTTTTACCTAATTTCTGGATTTATTCACATTCTTGTCTTTGATATTTTGAGAATCTCCTTTTGTATCCGTCTTGTGAACTACTGTATTTAGTTTCGTTCTGGGAGATTCTAGATGGAGAATCTCATTATCTTTATTTTTGTTTTCGTTTGTTCGCCCTGGACTAATTTGAATTTTCGAAATCGTGGTGTTTCCTTTGGTATTTGTTCCACTTTTCTGTTGGAGTCTTACCCTCTTTTATTATCGTTTAGTTTGTTGAATGTTTCCTAATTAAAGGTTTTATATGTTCGACGAATATGTTGAGTTGTGGTCTTTTTGTTTGTTGGGTTAGTTTCTCACCCTTTTTCTGGATTGGTCTGTGAAGAGGTCTCTTCTGTATGTCTACTGATTGTCTGTGTACTTTTCCACGAGTTATAGTGAGTAATAATCTCTTTACGTTTAGTTTGGATGTTACTCTATGGTGAAGTGTGTCAGTCTTACCGGTATTAGTTTTTCAGGTGTTTGTTATTTAAGACCTCTCCCACACCTCATTTCCCTTAAAGGGTGTCTTGAAATTGACGGGTACCACTAGGGACCGAGAAGTGTCTCATTGAGAGTGTAGTTGTAGGGTGTGAGTCTGGGGAAAGACTAAGGAAAAGGGATAGTTTAAATGACAAGTTCACGGAGTAAGGAAGTCTCGGAGTGATACCTTACTAAAAGGTTCGACTGACGGGTTATGGGTTATGGTCTTATAACATATATTTTTGCACAATGAGGTTGAGGAACAATTACAAAAGGGGATAATCTATGAGATAACTTTATATTTATCTAAAGGTTACAATTTCGTGTGTATATGTGTTGTATCTTAAATCTCGTCTAACCGGTAGCCCCATCCTCAAACCTAAGGTACCTCTCTGGTCTGGTAAAGATAACCACAGTGCTAAGATGATGTCGTAAAAGTTCAATGTCCTGTTGAATTTTTCTCATATTTTCATAAGTATAGGACATGAGGGACCCTGTGCCTATGATAAAGATTTACACATACTCTCGAAAACGGAGTCGGGGACATTTGTTGTGTTCCTCTAAAACGGGAGTCTCTTTACGTGACTCTTGGTTCAGAGTCTTAGTCTCTTGTCGTGGTATTATAGTAAACGAACCCCCACCTCCCCCCACCTCCTCCCGTAATAAATTAGTTAATAACTCTCAATGTATTAAATTCGTGACTAATATTTTGAGTGTTCTTAAGTGACTGATCGTGATCATTAAAAGACTATGACAGAAATCCCAAAAGATACGTATCATACAGTAGACGTTTGTCACTCTGGAAATGAAGAAGAAAAGGTTAGACCTAAGGAAAAGAAAAAGAAGAGACTAACGACATCGATCCTGAGGGTTTTAATACAACTTATCATCACCACTTTCACCTGTGGGAACAGAACAAGGACTAGAATCCCCCTTACGAAAGTTATAAAGTAGTAACTCTTTTTACAAACGACACCCGAATAGTATATACCGGAAATGACACAACTCCATCCAAGGAAGATACGGGTAAAAAACTTCTCAAAATTAGTATTCACCCACGACTTAAAACAGTTTCCGAAAAAGACGTAGATAACTCTAATAGTATGCCAAAGATAGAAAGTTAAACAATTATATCACATAGTGTAACTAACTAAACGTATATAACTTCTTAGGAACGTAGGGACCTTACTTGGGTTGAACTAGTACCACATACTCGACGAGATTTCAGATACAACACATATACGTACGAAATTGTAACCTTTATACCGTGTGTTTTTTTGTCTTTATATCTGGTTACCTTGTTATGTCTTTCGGGTCTTTATTTGGGTACGTGGATACCCATGGAATAAAAACTGTTTCCTCTGTTCTTATATGTTACCCCGTTTCCGTTTTCGAAGAAGTTATTCACCACGACCCTTTCGACATATCGATGTACTTTTTGTTACTTTAATCTTGTGAAGGATTGTGGTTTGTGTTTCTATTTTACCTAATTTCTGGATTTAAATTCTGGTCTTTGATATTTTGAGTATCTCCTTTTGTAGCCGTCTTGTGAGTCTAGGAGACACTGGATGGAGGATCTCATTACCTTTATTTTTATTTTCATTTGTTCTCCCTGGACCAATTTGAATTTTCGTAAACGTGTCGTTTCCTTTAATATATGTTCCACTTTTCTGTTAGGAGTCTTACCCTCTTTTATTATCGTTTACTTTGTTGACTGTTTCCCAATTAAAGGTTTTATATGTTCGTCGAGTATGTTGAGTCATAGTCTTTTTGTTGAGTCAGGTTTTCACCCCTTTTCTGGATTTGTCTGTAAAGAGGTTTCTTCTGTTTGTCTACCGATTGTTTGTGTACTTTTGCACGAGTCGTAACGAGTAACAATCTCTTTATGTTTAGTTTTGATGTTACTCCATGGTGGAGTGTGGTCAGTCTTACCGGTATTAGTTTTTCAGATGTTTGTTATTTACGACCTCTCCCGCACCTCTTTTTCCTTGGGAGAACGTAACAACCACCCTTACATTTAACTATTGGGTGATACCTTCTACCATACCTCTAAGGAATTTTTTATGATCCTTATTTTGGTTGAATACTGGGTCGTTAGGGTGAGGATCCGTATATGAGACTTCTTTGACTTTAACTTTTTCTGTGTACGTAGGGTAATGAGTAACGTCGTGATATATGTTATCGATCTTGTACCTTCGTGGGATCTACAGGTAACTGACTACTTACCTATTTCTTCAACACCATGTATATGTGTTACCTTATAAGTCAAGTTAAGTTAAGTCAACGAGACAACACAGGTTGGAGTACTTGACGTCGTGCGGTCCGGAGGGAATGAGTCGGTATTTTTCCTTGAGTAAACTCAGTCAAGATTACTCCACCTACTTGTGTCTCTGATAATATGTCTCACTTCATTCAGTCTTTCTTTTTCTATTTATAGTATATGATTGTGTATATATATATATACCTTAGATCTTTCTACAATGGTTTCTTAAATAAACGTCCCGTCGGTACCTCTTGTCTGAATAGTTGTACCCCTCTTCACTCCTCTCCCACTTTACATACCTCTCTCATTGTACCTTTGAATTGTAATGGTATACATTTTATCTATTGGTCACCCTTAAACGACATACCGAGTCCTTTGAGTTTGTCCCCGAGACATAGTTGGATCTCCCTACCCTACCCCTCCCTCTACCCTCCCTCCAAGTTCCCCCTCCCCTATACATATGGATACCGACTAACTACAACTCAAAACTGTCTTTTGTTGTTTTAAGACACTTCGTTAATAGGAAGTTGAATTTTTAAAATTTTTTTTTAAATATTTCAATGTTCTTCTATAATTTTGTATTTTAGAAGGAGTTTTCAAACGTTATGAGAAAGTTATATTGGTCCTTAATAAGTTACTTAGTCAGGACCAAGGACTCTTCACTTCGGATCTAAAATCAAACTCTCGGTCTAGAGGGGTAGTCCGACCACTAGGGGTAACGAAGAGATGTAGGGGTAAAGAAGAGATGTGATCACTCGAAGACGAAGAGTTTTTACTCACGGTTCCACTGAAATTAGTCCCAGACACATCGGT